>JAJOOH010019895.1:0-24663 GCA_029582605.1 Solanum gracilifrons | reverse complement strand
TATTTTAAAATATTTATAGTTAATCTTAAATAAAAAAAAGGACTTATATTTTGTTTGAAAAAATATTACCTTTAAACTATTTGTCAATTTTTAATATTACCTTTAAAATATTAAAATATTAAAAAATATTTTTCATATTTTAAAATTAAATTTTTAATATTTTGAAATTAAAAAACATTTTTAATACTTTGAAATTAAAAAATATATTTAATATTTTAAAATTAAATAATTTGTGTGTTATTTTCGGTAAAACCTATTATTTAAACTATGTCTATTATAATTTGTTGAAATTCTTGGAAAAATATGTATAGTGGCAAGTATGACAATAAGAGATCTTCCTTTATTAGAACTCTTTATGTCATTAACTGTGATATTCACACAATATTGAGCAACAACTACCATTTTGTTACACCACGTTAGATATGGAGAGATTCATATAATCATTGATACAACCAAATATCAAATTAGGTGTGTTAGGAGTAGCCCCTAGACGCAACATTGCGTACAAGACTCTGAAAAGCCTCATAGCATATCATGAACATAAAATAATAGAAAAGTACGGAAAATTTTAAAACTTTTATCCATACAATCGAAGTCTTTTATTAAAAATAAGCGAAAGCCTTTTTCTAAACTTTGTCTCAAACCATCTAATAAAACTTTGAATAAAACTCTTGGTACGCAGCCCATACAATAGTCTCAAAACATGAAATAAAAGACATAAAGGAAATGGTGGGTTTTGTCCTCGAAGCTATGAGGACTCACCAAGATCTTCAACTCCTTAGCTCCTTAGAAACCTATCTCCAAGAATAGCACTCAAGTCTCCAAACCCTACATTTGATTAGAATGTAGGCAAAGTATGCGTTAGTACAAAATGAACTAAATATGTTAGCTAGCATAATCATAAGAGCATAAGACAAGGGTTAGTCAATATAAGACATAATCCATAATCATATGAAATACTTCATGAAACATCAATAACAAGCATAAGAGACAATATCATAATCATAATAAGCAAAGTCTCCAACATAAGCCTCATATAAGCATTATTTATCTCTTAGTCATCTATTTCATAATAGAACTACTCTCAAGTAACCTAAAAGCATTCTTGTGCAATGCATGAATATCATCCCATAATACCGCCCAAGCTAAGCATCCCTTTTTGGTCATCTTAATCATAGCCTATATGCATGGTCAAGTCTTAAGCCTTTCTACCATATGGGCACCATACTTCTAAGTAACCTCAAAGCACACTTGTGCAATGCATGAAAGGCATCCAATACTACCCTTCACACTAAGCATAACCTTGAATTCATCCTAGTCATATTCACCCTCATTTGGTCTCACTATTGGCTTACTTCATGTAGACAAGGGAACTATCACCTTTAGTCCATCATCTTATGTCAAGGAAGGCAACTATAGCACAATCCTATCTAATCATACATCATATAAGAGAAAACACTTCATGAGTCACCTTAAGGCAAGCTTGTGCCATGCATGAACAAGACCCCATAATCCTACCCATGCTAAGCTAGACACTTTAGGTTCATCATTCATGTTTATCATCTCTTAGAATCAGAAAGACAAGGGTAATCACCTCTTAGTCATGCATGTATTGGAGGAGCCTACCAAGATACAATCTAAACTAGTCATGCTCATGTTCACAAATGCAAGGGGGAGTCACCTCAAGGCATAAATGTTTAGTTCATCATGAAAGACATGGGGAATCACCTCAAGCCACATATCTCATGGAATCATACAAATAAGGGTAATCACCTCTAGTCACACATACTAATGAATTATAAGGACAAGGGGAGTCTCCACAAGTCATGCAAGTTAATGAATCATAGGTATTCGCCTCCATGCCCATTTTAAGGTGATATAGGTATTCACTTCCATATCATTTTTTAATGTGTAATGTAGGTATTTGCCTCCACATCATCACATAAGGATCTGTAACACCCCGGAAATTCTATGACTTAAGTTCGAGCCTCACCTTATGAATAATGACTTAAAAATAGTTAAAATGATGTTTCTAAACCTAAATTAATGCAATTGAATTGGTTTGGAAGAGTAAAGGTCTTAACGTCAAGAAACGATCAAGACGCCCGAAAACTAGAGAAGAATGTGTTCTAGTGTGTCCATAGGTTTTGGGCAGGTTTGGGAGTGTCGTATGATGGTATAATCTTGTAAGAAGGTTTAAATCAGGTAAATATATGTTTATAGGGTCAAGAAGTTCGTATACGATGCCCCGGGGCCACCCTAAGGGGCCCCGAGGAGGACCCCTACCTTGGCCAAGCAAGTTGCCAAGGCAGCTTGCAAAATGCACTTGGAGGGAATAGGTGCCCATCGCGCACTTGCTCCCCCAAGGAGCAAAAATTTAGTTCACGACGCGGTCATGTCGCGGACTCTAATGTCTCGAAATTTAATTCAAAATATCTTCAGGGAACAGCTCCGCGTCGCGGACTTGCTCCGCGACGAAAATGCAGAAATTCAGAAATCTATTTTTACTTCATTAAAGAGTCCAACTAAGTGAGGGGTATTTAGGGTACTTTAGGGCCACGTATATAATGATTTTTAAGTCACTTTACCTCATTTGGATCACTCAAACACAAAACCCCAAAGATCTAAACCTAAAGTTCCTCCTTCTCTCTACTCTCTCTCTCTTCTCAAGAACTCCATTGAAGAAGATTGGAGCTTCAAGAAGAAGACCAACTCTCCAAGGTTTCAACTCGGATTGGTTAATTTGTCAATAAGGTATTGTTGCTTATCACTCTTGGGATTCCTTTCCCCAAGAGGCCCCTTCAAGATGAATTTCAAAATTTCCAATTTCTAGGTTTCAATCCAAAAACGTGGGTCTTCTTTCTAAAGTGAAATTGATGTTATAAAATGACTTTGATTGATGTTATATGAACAATTATGGATGAATTTATGTTGTATTGGTGGTTTCTTGAAGAATTCCCCATGAGACCCATGTTTCTCCTTCTTTTCTTAATTCTAACCGTAGGTTGTGTTGGATATTGATTGAAGGCTATGAATTGAATGTGATGTTATGAAATTCATGTTTGTATGATGATTCTACCCTAGGTTATGTATAATTTCTATGAAATTAGGGTTGAGTCTTTGAATGAAGCCTTTAAGGCTATGAAGGGAATATGTCAATTGCTTATATTGATGTTGATTATGTTATTACTTCATGAATTACCTTGTATTATGTATTGGTTATGAATTGTTGGGTAATTGAAGTATGAATGTCCCATGAACGGCAAAAAGGTATGAAGATTGGTTCTTCTTTGAACTCAAGTATGAAAGGTGAATTACTTAGATTGTAATGATGTTATACCTAATGTGTTATTGTGGTGTTGATGACCTAGTTTCCTCATCCTTAACCCTCTACACTTGAATTAGCTATGAAGTATGCATGTATGTTATGGTATGATTGTTATATGATTGAAAGGTAGTTCTCATGATTATAATATAATGTAAAGTGAAAGGTTTACTCACTTGCTAAGTGTTTCTAAAGTGAAAGGATTGTTACTCACTTATGAACACATATGAGCTACTATGGTAAGATGTTTACATAAGAGTCTAGTAAAGGCTAATGTGAACTTATGTGATGACTAAATATGATTGCAAAAGGGAATTAGATGCTTAGCACCGAAAGGGCATGTAAATGAGATGGGGGTATCGCGTTTAGTAAGTCCGGCACCCCACATGGGTTTCCTCACGTTTAGCAAGTCCGAATTACCCACAGTATATGTTCTCTCATGAGATGGAAACCCCCACATTTAGTAAGTTAGGGTTTTTATAAGCAATCTCCTTGACCCTTAACTATGTGCCCACATAGGACTTTAGCTTAGTGGATCCACCTAGATAGCTATGTACGAATGGTTACACCTTAGGCAAGTGTTAACCCTCTCTTTTCGGTATGAGAGTAGAACATCAGATTCCATGTAGCTCTCATGGTCTATGTCGGTTATTGCAATATTTCCCTAATGTAAAAGTAAATGAAGGTATGAAAGGTGTGAACTCTTACTAGGGCTTTCTTAAGGGTTTCTACATAGTGTAAGGTAGGGTATGGGACTTCTCTTGCACATTGCACTTGTAGGATCCTAAGAGATGGTTGTAGTAGTGTTTTCTTATGATTATGATGGTTATGACTTATGTATGTTGAAGCTATGTTATGTATGATCATTATGAATATGGTAAGTTATAAAGAAATATGATCTTATGAAAGTATGCATGTATGCATGAAGTAGGTTGCTTAATGTGATACTTGACTTGGAATAGGGTTATGGGATTCTATTCTTTGCATTGCACTAGTATTGCTTGGGTTTTCTACATGTTGGGATGATATTATGTTGGTTTGTACTATGATGCTTACTTTGTGTGCATATTGGATTTACTTTGTAAAAAGCATGTTTTGGCTAAATGTCCTTTTATGCATGTTTCAATGGTTTTTATGCATAGTAGCCATACTTAGTACGTGTGTTGTACTAACCCATATTTTCTCCCTTTTTCCCAAACATTTAGGTTCGGGCCGTTGAAGATTCAAGCTTACTTCTCAAGACATTTGGAGTTGCTTCCTCAAGTTGGTGAGTCCTCAAGTCCGAGGACAAGACCATATGATCTAGCTTCTATGTTTAGTTCTTTGCTTATGTTGAAAGACATTGTTGTACTTTCCTATTTCTAGACTTCTTATTGATGTAAGGGCTAAGTCCCATTTTCGATACTTCTATGTCTAGATGGTACATTGTGACGAAGTTAGGTTCTATTTTTCATATATGAACTGAAGTTGAACTTCCAAAGTAAAAGTTTTAAATTTTCCGTGATTTTATTCTATGATACATATTTTAGAAGAGGCCCATGGTTCACGATATTCTATTCAACTGGGAGCCACCAAGATGTACCGCGATCTGCGGGAGGTCTATTAGTGGAATGGCATGAAGAAGGATATAACGGGCTTTGTGGCTAAATGTCCAATTTGTCAGCAAGTCAAAGCCAAACACCAAAAACCAGGAGGTTTGTTACAGGATATAGATCTTCCCACTTGGAAGTGGGAAGAGGTGAATATGGATTTCGTTGTGGTGTTGCCTCGTACTTGAAAGCGACATGACTCTATTTGGGTCATTGTTGATCGGATGACGAAATCAGCCCATTTTCTTCCTGTCAAGATTTCCTTCTCGGCAGAAGACTATGCTAAGTTATACCTTGAGGAAATAGTGAAGTTACATGGGGTTTCTTTGTCCATCATATCAGATCGGGGTACTCAGTTTACCTCACATTTTTGGAAGGCATTTCAAAGAGGGCTTGGTACCAATGTTAAACTCAGTACCGCTTTCCACCCTTAGACGGATGGTCAAGTGGAACAGACCATTCAGACCTTAGAGGATATGTTGAGGGCATGTGTGATTGATTTCAAGGGAAATTGGGACGATCATCTTCCATTGATTGAATTTGCCTACAATAATAGTTACCACTCAAGCATTGCCATGGCTCCGTTTGAAGCACTTTATGGTAGGAGATGTAGATCTTCGGTGGGATGGCTTCAAGTAGGTGAATTTTCTCTAATTGGTCCCGATCTAATTTATGACGCCATTGAAAAAGTTTGACTCATTAGAAAGAGGTTGAAAATGGCTCAGAGTCGGCAAAAGTCCAATGCCGACAATAGAAGAAGGAATCTCGAATTCAAGATTGGTGATTGGGTTTATTTAAGAATCTCACCTATGAAATGTGTGATGAGGTTTGGCTTGAAGGGGAAACTTAGCCCCCGAATTGTGGGGCCATACTAAATCTTGACTTGTGTGGGGAAGGTTGCATATGAATTGGACTTACCCAGTGAGTTGGCTCCAGTTCACCCAGTATTCCATGTCTCCATGCTAAAAAAGTGCATTGGTGATCCGATATCCATTCTTCCCTTAGAGGGTTTAGGAGTTGATGAAAACCTTTCCTATGAAGAAGTTCCGGTTGAGAGTTTAGACCGGCAAGTTAAGAGGTTAAGGAACAAAGAGGTAGTTTCTGTTAAAGTCTTACGGAGGAATCATTTAGTTGAGGGTGCTACTTGGGAGGCCGAGGCCGATATGAAGTCCCGCTATCCTCCTCTTTTTCCTTCTACTCCTACCCCTACTTGAGGTAATTAGTTCTTGAGTTGGTGTTTTGGAATAATTATGCTATGAGTTTTTCTTATGATTTTGTTATGTGAGAATTCATGTTTAGCATGTATTGAGTTTTCATGATCTATGTATTCCTAATGTTTGGCTGCACTTTAGTATAATAATTGCATATTTGACTCATGAGGTGAATTAATGAACATATGTGCTATACTTTATATGATATGGCTAAATGGCTCTTTATTGATTGATTATGTTGAGCTTGTTGCATGGAGAGGTAGTTCCTCCTAAGATGATTCTAATTATTATGTTGTATGCATGGTGGGTTGTAGATGTAGCTCCTACCTCCTTGAGATTGCATTAATTTTATCTTGAGGTGGAGTGACATTTCTCTTATGTTTTGTGCATTGTTAATGTGGCATGTTGTTGGGCTGCTAGTCTTGAGTCGTAAAACCCCTTAATGTGTCATTCGAGGACGAATGTTCCTAAGGGAGAGATAATGCAACACTCCAAAAAATGCTAGGTTAAACTAGGGCCTAAGCATATGAGTTAATGTTGAAGTTCTAGGAGTTTAGTGAGTTAGCGTCATGATATCAGTCATAAAATAACTTCCCTAGCTTGATACTAAAGTCCTAGAGCCTATACATCAAGGCATAGCTCCCACAAGGACCCCCCAAGGGTCCTTGTGAGAGCCAAGAGACTGCTCTAAAAGTAGTAGCCATCCACGGAAGTAGGACCACGAGGTGTGGACTGACTCACACCCTATAGATGGGAGTCGTGAGTACAACCTTAGCCTCCTCCAAGGTCCCCCAAGATCCCATGTTCCAGCCCCATTCCACGGATGTGCAGTACGATCCGTGGACCAGCTCACGCTCCGTGGAAAGGTCTCGTGAGTTGAGACTTAGTATTCTCACCAAGACCTCAAATGATCCCTCTCTGAACCAAACCACGTACAGCCAGGACGGTCCGTGGACCGATCCACGCTCCGTGGTTTGGGGTTCGTGGATCGTGCCTCGGCGAGCTGTCTTGGTTCGGCCTTAGTGGGGGTGTTATGGTAAATTACTAATTCATTTGTTTAAGGGTAGGGACGGTTATATTTAGTTGTTTTAAGTATATTAAAGTATTTTTAAGTATTAAACAAGTCTTTTAACTCTCATAACTCCAAAATATTTTCAAAACTCTCTCTTCTCTCTCTAAGAAATTCCTCTATTGAAGAACAAAGAAGAAGGTCAAGATTAGGGTTCAAGCTTCAAGCTTCAAGATTTTCACTCAAAATTCATGGGAAAACACCAATCAAGGTATGGGAACCTTGATTCATGGAACACTTTCCTCCATGAATCCCTTCTACTCTAATTTTCGAAAAAATGGGTTTAAGATTCAAAACTAGGGTTTTCATTCTACCCAAGGGTTCTTCCTAAAAATGTTTTCATTATGTTGTTTGATGTATATTATGGATGATTTGACGTTTTAATGGTGATTTTATAGTAAAACTCCCCATGAACCCATGAACTACCCCATGACCCCAATTTCGTGAATTTCAATAGAGGTATTGATGCAAGATGATTACTACTATGAATTGTGGTGATGTTAATTTGATTATGAAACCTTGTATTATTCATGTTGATAGCAGTATATCCTAAATATAATTGTGAGTCTTGGCTCATGACCTTGAAAGGGGTAAATTGTCAAGGATTAGTTATGATTGTTGATAGTTATTGATGAACTTATGAACTCATTTGAAAGGTGAGAATCCTATGACTATTGTGTAAATGGAGGTGTTGTTGGAAGACTAATTTTCCCCTATCCTTACATATGTTTATGCATAATTTGTCTAGGTTGATGTTGATGGCGTTGTGTTAATTGAAAGGCTAATTCTCATTAAAACACTATGAATAATGAGGTGAAAGTTACTCACCTAATAATGATGATTCTAAGGTGAAAGGTAGTTCTCACTTAAATGAATCTATGAGCTATTTAGTGAATTGTATTGAACGAAGGGTAAAGTATGCCTTCACACATGTAAATACAATCCAATGCTAATTATGTATAAATGGGAAATAATGCTTAGTACCAAGTGGATATGGACAATGAGGAAAAAGGCCCCTCCGCTAATGCAATAGGTTAGGTCATCTATAGTAAACTCATGAGATGGAAGCTCCTCCGCTAATGCAATAGGTTGGGTTTCTAGTAGCAATATCCCTATCCCATAACTATGTGCCAAACATAGGACTTAGCTAGTGGATCCACTTAGAAGCTAAATATGATTAGTTCTACCTTCGGCAAGTAGAATGTCTTCCTTCGGTGTGGGGTTATATGACACCAGATTCCATGTAGCTCACATGGTCTATGTCGGTTATGGCTAATGTTCCCTAATAATAATAATAAGATGATTAATATGATAGGAACTATATTATGACTTCTTAATGAGTTTACTTAGTAGGAGTGGGGGTATGGGACTTCACTTTTACCTTGCACAAGTAGACTTATTTGGAGGATTGGAATGGTTTCCTTATGGTTGCTAAAATATGAATTTATGTATGTATAATTAATGGAAGGTGTTATAGATGACTTTCCTTATGTTAGTTTATGTTCATGTATTCTCCTCATTTATGACTATGGATTATGATGAGCTTGGAAATGATGTTAATGAATATGTGGGTTCAAGGGATGCTTAGTAGGGTTAGTATTATGGGATGCCAACCATACATTACACAAGTGTTCTTAGAGGTTGCTAAGGTATTGGTATTACTATGTTATGAGTGTATTGTGACTATAACTTGTCTTCTATGTTGAAAATGCATATTGGCTTTCCAAACTTGATAAATGCATACTTCCAAGAAAAATGTCCTATCTAGCATATTTAAATGTTTTTATGCATGTTTCCATACTTAGAACATATTTGTGCTAACCCCTTCTTTTCTTCATACTATGAGTGTAGGTCCCGGACATTGATTCATTTCTTCCTTCTTCAAAGTAAAGCTTGGGTCGACTATTCCCTAAGTTTTGGGTGAGTCCTCCAATTCGAGGACCAGATGTTTTATTTCAGTCTTAGTTTATTAGTACTTTCTTATGTTAAGACTTTCATTGATGTAAAGGGTTAAGTCCCTAATTTCGTACTCCTATGTTAGATGGTTTTAACGAGACAAGTCTAGTATTTCCACGACTATTTATTTATGGATTTTGTAGTTTGACTTCTATTAGAAAAGTTTTAATTTTCCACATTATTTCTTATGACATTATGTGTATGATTATGCTAAGGGCTTGTATGCGACCCCTTCGGGGTCAACTATGCCATGTTACGTCTAGGGGGTAACCCCGGGTCGTGACACTGTTCTTTTGCAAAATTTGATATTTGGTTCTGATCAATACTGATGACTTGAATAGTGTTGTCAATCAAACGAACATGAATGTGTGGCAGCGATGAGGCCAAATGAAGTTGCATAGACAATATGTGAACTCTTTGCATCTCGTTATGACTAGCCTTGTATCAAATTGATTTTCTTGTGATGATCCATGCACACTAGCGAAAGTGTGGAGTATTGTTTGACTTATAGTGTCAATGCCTAGTGTGATGAGCTTACCTGTGAACTATGCATGATGGATCCTAGAATTTGCCCCGTTGGTCCGATCAACTAAGTGATGCGATCTCTTGATATGATCTTAGGTAATTTTTACAAGTGTGAGGCAATTTGACATACATTATTTTGTGACCTACCTTGTGAGTGTGTGGACCTCTTTTGAACACCCCTTGAACCTTACCTTCCCTTGGAAGAAACTTGATGAAAGCTAGACTGTTCTTTATCCATTACCCATAATCCTCATTAAGTTGTGATTAGTTTGAATATCCAACTTAGGCTAAAAGCCTAAGTTGGGGGTGTGGTAAAAAGAGAAGGCAAATCAAAAAGTGCAAGAAAAGTCTCCTCTTACCCATGGTTTTGAGAAAAATGGAACCCCTCCATATAAAAAAGAAAAAGAAAAAAGAGAAAAGACAGAAAAGCAAAAGAAAGTGTGGAATAAAGTACAAAACAAATGGGGTTCCCAAATAATCCATGAAAAATGAATAAAAGGATGACTTATGAGCACTAATGAAAATGATGAAGGAGAAAGGAAAGGAAGTGTTGTGAGCACCACATTTCATGAGGATGAAAGTCACTGAGCCTAAATGAACATACCTTTGCACTCAACCCCATTACAAGCCTTGAAAAAACCTTTTTGATCTTGAGTGAGCTGAAACAAATGTTGATTGGAAAATACGAGCAAACCTATGGGTGAAATTATGCATTATGTTCTTTTTTGTGATGTGAGAGTTGCGTCTGATTCCAAAGCTTTAAACTGTGAAACCATTGTGTGAATATGGAATTATTCTTTGTATGAGGGCATTTGAATACTATAGTTGAGCTTGAACTTGCATTTGAAGAAAATATTGTGAGCTTGAGATTTGTTGATATTGGTGAGTCACAACTTGAATCTTTGAATGCACATTTGATCTTTGCATAAGTAAATTGAGTCTTGTTGTGTGCATTCATGATTGAGTCTTGTGCAGTACTGTTCGTGACACCCTTTTTGAACGGCTGAACTTGAGGACAAGCAAAAGTTTAAGTTGGGGGTGTTGATGAGTCACAAATTGGACTCATTTAGGGCTATCTTTTAATAGAAATTGTGTCCTCAAATGCTTATTTTACCTCAATATCTGATGAAAACCCTTAAGTTTCAGGTAATTGAAGTTTGAAGGAAAGCATGGACACTAAGTCGCAAAAAGGAACGAAAAGAACGAAGAAATGAAGGCCTGAGGATTGCCGAGTCCACTTGGCGAGTCGCCGAAGGGTCTTACTTCGCCTTTTGTTCCAGTGTGTTGAGCCTTGAAGGAAAGGATCAAGTCGACGGAAAAAGGGAGAAGTCGGCGCATCACCGAGAAGTTCCGCAAAGCAGTACCATGTCACCCAATGAAACAGAGCACAACGATGTTGAAGGCTGGTACAAGACGACGAAGAACTACACCAAAAGGGAGAATCACCGAGTTGATCGGCGATTTCGATTAACAACGCCGACCGGTCCGCTGCAGTACAAATCTGTGAAAACTATAAATGCTAGTTAGAGTTGTAGTTTTAGGAGTCGAATAATTATTATAATTTTCATATAGAATAGTATTTTTTACTCTAAGTTTGAGAGGGTTTTGAAGACTTGAAGATACAAAGGGTTTCATCTTCAAGATTTGGAGTTGGGTCTCTTGGATTCTTAAATTTTGGCATGTATCAAGACTTAAATCTTCATACCTAGTTGAATGCGAGCTCAATTTGGTATAAATTTCTATCTCTTATACACGTGTGGCGAAAACCCTCAATTCTTGGGGTGTGACTTAACGAATATGGGTTGAGATAAATGTTGGGTCTTGCTTGCTGATAGCTTAATCGTAGTTTAATTGTGATTTCTTTTAGTGGTTGTAGATGAATTTAATGAATTTGTAGTTGCAAATACAAGTTTATTTATGTGTTTTTGGCTTGCTCGAGAGAGAGGTCGTAAAACTAAGACCACTAATTTGATGGCCAGTGCGAGTGGGTCGACATGAGGTTCAGCTCAAGAGAGTGAACCCTAGTCCCATGTCTACACACTCAGCTCGAGAGAGTTAGTGGGTAGGTTGTTCTTCATGCGGCAAGTGGGTGTCCGAAAGGAACACACTTGAAATGGGGTAAGTTGCTCGAGAGAGAGCTTATCCCCCTTAAAGTCTAGCCTAGTCATAATTATTCTATGAATATTCTATCAAAAGCATGTACCCAAAATCTAGCTTAACCCGTATTCCCGTCACATCCCAATGGTCCTCTCTCAAAATTCTTGCTTATTTTTGTTGTTTTTACTTACTAGTGATAAAAAACCCCTTGTTAATTGACACTCTTGTGTCCCCCTTTAATTTTCAATGTGTTTAATCGATAATGTCTTTAGCTACGACTAGTTAGAACTAAAATTTATTTTTCTATTAATTATCAAAACCACTCTCTTGGGAACGATCCCAACCCTTGGTTGGGTTACTAAACTATTGTACGATCGTAGACACTTGCATCAGAAGTTGTGTCTTGATTACACAAACATCACATTGCCATACAACATTCTTCTTCTACCATATCAGACACTCCCATCATAAACCTATTCATGAAATCCCTTGGATTTGCTACCAAAGATGGAGCATACTTAGACAAAAGAGTAAACTTCAAGGCATACTCCTTAGCACTCAAGTTACCTTGCTTAAGATTGATGAACTCTTCCAACTTAGCCTCCCTCAACTCCCGAGGAAAGAACCTATCTAGAAAAGCCGACTTAAATGCTTCCCACTCTATAAGACCCGCTCATACCGGCGTAGCATCTTTCCGTTGCTCATACCATATTTGGGCAACATCCTTTAATTGATAAGCGGCTAGCTCCACTTTCTGTATAGAAGTCGTCCCCATGATAGCTAACACCTTATACACTTCTTCTATGAACCTATTTGGATCCTCTTCCAACTTGGAGCCACTAAACTTCGCAGGATTCATCCTCAAAAACTTCCTCAATCTAGAAGCAGCTATCCCCCCTATTGGGTTTTCCGGTGCCACCGCCTTTCTATTGGCTTGTGCCGTCAAGGCTTGAGCCAACAATTGCATAGAAGCTCTAAACTCCGCAAGAGTGACATTCTCAATTGGAGGGTCATTTGGAGCTTGAGGAGGAGCTTGGTTTGGAACTTGGAGAGGAACCTCTTGCTCCTCATCACCTTCCTCATCCCTCATAGCATTAACTCTTGTATTAGCCATACCCTGAAAAACCATAGGGCACGGATTAGAAGAAGGGCCTAATAAAGCCAAATTCTATGGCACGACTAAGAGAATGAAGAAGTGAGATTTCCTAAACATCCAGTAGCCTCATATTCATAAATGTGGCGCGCTTCACATTTTTGAACAAGACTCAACTAAACGTGGTTTGAGACAATCCTAGAACCATTCTAAACCTTGTACTCAGATTACCAAGTTTGTCACGACCCAAGGGTATACCCTAGGTGTACCATGTCGTACTTGACCCCGAAGAAGTCTCATACAAGCCCTAAGCATAATCATAACATAAGATAATAGAAAAGTATGGGGAAATTTATAACTTCTTTTAAACCATATGACTGAAAACATTTTCATAAGCAAGCGGAAGTCTTTACCTCATCTTTGTCTCAAACCATCTATTAAATTCTTTAATAGAAGTCTTCGGACCCAGCCCATATAAAGTCTAAAACATAAGAAATGACATAAAGTAAATATGGGTATGTCCTCGAAGCTATGAGGACTCAGCAAATCTTCAAGTCTTCTTGCCTCTTAGAAACCTAGCCTTCAAAGCAACTCAATCTCCAAAACCCTACATTTGATTAGAATGTAGGCAATATGTGTTAGTAAAAAATGTACCAAGTATGAAAGCTAGCACAACATCATAAGAGCATCTCAAAATGGTTAGTCAACATAAGACATAAGCATAAGAGATAATAACATAGTCATAGCATAATCTCCAACATAGGCCTCATATAATCGTAAGTCAACATAAGACATAGTTAATGATCATAGGAGATAAATCATGTTCATGGCATAGTCTCTACTTAGACCTTCATACTCCATTCTTAACCCTTAGTCTTTCATACTACAAGAAAACTATCCCTCAAGTCACCTCAACGTTCACTTGTGCAAGACATGGATAGCATCCCATATTACCATCCAAGCTAAGTACCCCTTTTTGGTAATTCTTGGGCATAGTCCACAATCATGGTCAAGACTTAGGTTTCCGTGTTATAAGAGCAATTATACTCCTAAGTAACCTCAAGGCACACTTGTGCAATGCATGACTGGCATCCCATAATACCACTCATACTAAGCATAACTTGGCATCATCCTATTCATGTTTACTAATCATAGGTGTCGTTCTTGACCAATTTCATAAAGACAAGGAAATATCATCTTAAGTCAATCATATCATGGAAGGCAACTCTATCCACAATTCAAGCTAAGCATACATCACATAAGAGGACACTTCATAAGTATCTTCAAGTCATACTTCTACCATGTATGAATGGCATCCTGTACTACCACTCACACTAAGTACTTATTTAGGCTAGCTTACTCCATGCTTACTATTTGTCATTCTAGTCTATCAAAGAATAACACACTAATAATCTAGACCTAACAACCATGGAAGGCACACTATAATGCAACCCAAGATATACAACGAAAAATACAAGTATTCCAACCTAGCTCCCATGCAAACATTCAATATGATGCAAGCACCCTTAGGGGAGTATGAATCCTAAACCCTAGGCTACCCTTAGGAGCGTATGAATCTTCAATCCTAAGCTACCATGAAATGGTCTTGGCCCAACCAAGTCAAGCTACTATGAAAGAATTCTTTCACATCTAGTTCAAGCTACCCTTAGGAGAGTATAAGTCCTCAATCCTAGGCTACCATGCCTACTCTAATGCAAGCTACCATGAAGAACATCCCACAAATGCTCCTTCAAGCTACCATGAAGAACATCCCACAAATGCTCATTCAAGCTACCATGAAGAGCATTCCACAAATGTAAATTCAAGCTAACCTTAGGAGAGTATGGTTCCTCAATCCCAAGCTACCATGAGAACTTCTAAATCATGCTACACAAACAAGTTTTACATGAAGGGATCATATATCACAACTTCAAGCTATTCTATTCTAACATGCTTTGATACATTTTAGGTGATTAACCTTTCAATCTAGAATCATTCTATGTGACAAGACCTTTCACATTTTACACACATGCATTCATATAGTTCTAGGTCGGTCATGTGGGTAAAAGCCTTCCACACAACACTATTTATCTTATATATCAATTATATGCAAGCTATATCATCTTATCAGACTTACTCTATAAGCCCTAGTGATCAACATTATGACTTAAAGCCTTACTCTCAAGCTTTACTCCATAATCAACATACTAGTATAGATCACAAGACATAATAGTCACAAGCCTGAGTCATAGGCAATTCTAAGCATAATTCATCATAAAGTCCCAAATTCAATCATTATAATTCATGATCTATCATACATTCATAAATATATTTCAATTCATGATTTCATATTCCTATTCTTGAATAAGTTCTATTCATGATGACAATTCTAGAAGATCTATCAAGAATCATCAATTTCTCATCAAAAGGCATAAACCCACATACTTTGATTTCTAGGGTTAACCAAGGAATTCACATAATTCTTCATAATATCATGAATAATCACTAAATTAACCATAAATAAGTATTATCCAACTATTTGGAGTCATACCCAACTATACCCACACATTGAAAGTAACCCTAGTTTAGATTGGGGTTCTT
This sequence comes from Solanum gracilifrons, assembly GCA_029582605.1. NCBI lineage: Eukaryota > Viridiplantae > Streptophyta > Magnoliopsida > Solanales > Solanaceae > Solanum > Solanum gracilifrons. The sequence goes on along the minus strand of JAJOOH010019895.1, from coordinate 9,197 downwards.
CTTCACAAATTTGGGGAAATTCTTAGGGGACTCTATGGGTGGAAGAACCCATAGATGAAAAGCTAAACATACCTTTAATCAAATACCTACACAAGCCTTTAACAATGGAGCCTTTTTTCTTGACATTAGCTTCAAGCTCTATCTTCTTCTTCAATGGAGGTTTTCTAGACAGAGAAATATTCTTTGGAGGGGATAAAGTTGGGTTTTCTTTGGATTCTAGGGAGAATGACTTAATTCAAGAAAAATTAGGTCTAAAGAGTTTATATACTCACTAGGAAGGGAATAAAATAATGTAGGGTCAACTTTGGAAAAGAACTAAGGACCCCTAAAGTTTTAACTTGAAATTTTCTACCCTTCACGACTTACCTCACCCTTTGCACCCCTTGGCTCGCCAAGGGCACTAGGAGACACGCCTAATGGGCCCTTGGCTCACCTATATTTCCAGTAGGCTCCCTAAAAGGGCAGCTCACTAGGCAATGAAGGGGTCTCTTGGGCGAATTGCGAATCACCTTGTGTAAGGGATGTGAAAGCTTATTGATGACTTACTCCGACCTTAGAATTGAAAGAGGTGATGCTTGAAAGAGTTTTTATAGGTTTGCTCCCAAGGGGGAGATAATGTGCTTAGATAGCAAGGTCGTTGAGTATCCTTGATGTTCATGAATTAGAGTTGCTAGAAATTCTCACCTTGAGAGGTGTAGTGAGTATGAGAAGTTTAGTCCCAGCTTGGTAGGCTCATATGAGATCTTGAATGGTGTTAGTAGGGTTGCTTGTGAGCTAGAGTTTCTAATAAGAACCTCTCTAATTTAGAAGTGCTGGTAGAGATCTTAGACCGGCAAGTTAATAAATAGAAGAACAAGAAAGTTGTTCCATGAAGTGGTATGGAGTGTAGTTTAGTTAGGGTTTTAGGTGAGGGTGCCACTTGGGAGGCCAAGGGCCAAAGATATGTACCTATGTCCTCATCATTTTCCTTCTACTCCTATTCAAGCTTGAGATGATAGGTTCTTCGTGATTTCCTTTTATGTGAAGTCATGTGTGATTTTGTGTTACCATGATCTTCTTATGTGATGCATGTTCATGAAAATGCTTAGGTCTTGTTAGAAATGACTAATATGCATTGTTTTCCTCATGTTGTAATGCATTGAGTAGAGTTGCACATAGACTTTATGAGGTGAGTATATGAGCATGCTTTTGAAGTTGAAAGATGCCTCCTTGAATAAATGCTTTTTGAGAGTAAATTACATTTAGGCTCCATGAGTGTGTGTTTATCATGTTTTAGATAGGATATGTTAGTTCCTCCTTGAAAATGAGTAGATATAGAGTTTCATGCATTTTGGGTTGGTGGAAGTAGTTCCTACTCCCTTGTGTTGCATTGAATGTGTTTAGTTTGGAATTGAAGTTTCTTGCTTAGTTGTGTGCATTTAGAGGTAGTGCATACATGATGGGCTGCTAGTCTAGAGTTATGACTTTAAGAAGTGTTTAGAATCGTCATTCGAGGACAAATTATCCCAAGGGGGAGATATTGTAATGCCCAGGAAACTAGTAAGTTGAGCTAGTGAGTTGTAGAGCTTTTCGTAAGAGTTTTGGAGTGTAATCACAAGAAATGATTCCCATACTTAGAATGGATGTTTTAGGGGGTATACGTCAAGGTACGATCCCCCAAGGACCACCCAAGGGGTCCTTAAGGGGGACCCCAAAAGCAGTAACCAAAATCTGTAATTTTGGTGCGCTACGAATGGCACCTACGGGGGCGTAGGTCCATCCACACTCCGTAGCTCCAAGTAGTGGATCAAGGCCTGTAGGTGTATGCACTTTTTAACTTCACTGCTCCACCCACGAAGGACCAGTACGGTCCGTAGACCCACCCACGGCCCGTGGGTGGATGTCTCGTGGGTTGGGGCAAAATTTTCAAGTTTTGTTTTAAGTTGGGGGTTTGGGAATCAAGTTAGTAATTAATTAGGGGTTAAGGGAGGTCTGTTAGTTAGTTGTTAACCCACCTATATATTCCTAATATACCCCCTAAACTAAATCAATTAACCCATTCTTCCAAGAACTCAAAATATTACTAACTTTCCCCCCAAGAAAATCCTCTCTCTAGAAGTGAAGAGGAAGAAGAAGAAGAGGGCAGCAACCTAGGTCGAATTTCCCCCATTGCTTCATGCTTGATTAAGGATTTGAATTAAGTTATGTTAGCTTATTCATCTATGGGTTCTTCCCCAATAGATCCCCCTTAGTTTTTCCCCTAATTGTGAAGTAAAAAACCCAATTCTAGCTAGGGTTCTTCTTACATTGAGGGTAGGGCTTAGATATGATTCCAATCTAATGGATAATACCTAATTATGATTTTATTAACATTGAATTGTGATGTTATGATGATTTTAAGTGATTTCCATGGCAAACCCTAGTCTAATTGATGTATTTGGTATTTTGTGAGTTTATGCCATAAGAGGTGAAATTGAATTGATCTTCCTAAATCAATGTCATGTGTAGTAATTGTTCAAGGTTAGGATCATATAGATATGAATCAAATTAGGCTATATTTCAAATGATGGATCTTGACCAGTAAAGCTAAAGTTGAACCTTTATGATGAATTTCATCTAGAATCACCTAGTAATGAAGAGTGTGATTGGAACACCTTGAAATCTAGGTATGGATGAAGGTAATAAGAAGTAAAACTTCAGTGTAGGGCTTGTAGTTGTGAAGGTGATCACTAAGGCTTTAGGGTGAGGCTAATATGATTAACTATAGATGCAAAGTCTTGAGAGTAAACTCTTCATGTGTGTATAAGGCTAATGAATAGAAGTGTGATGAAATACCCTTATCTACCTAATTCACCATATGAATCATAGATGGTAGGAAGTAATAGAATCACTTAATTCATGATGATATCATTGTCTAATGTAGAATTCTAGACATGATGATAAGCATGAAGAAGAACTTAATATGAAAGGGGTTCTCACTTAGTAAGGGTTTTAGGGTCTTGAGGGCAAATCCAATATGATGAATTATGTATGTTAAGGCTCCAAGAGTGAAGCTTATGAGATAATGGTAGACTATTAGATATAATGGTAGACTATTAGATAGAATGGTTATGATGAGACCTTACCACCTAGTTTACCTTAAGAAGGTTTGGATGCATAAAGTAATAGAATCACATGGGTTAGGAGGACATCCATGTCTAGTGCTTGAACCCTAGGTGGGATGGTTGAAAGTAATAATTGAACCTCAAGACGGTAAAGTGTGAGATTAGACTTGTAGTAATTAAACTAGTTAAATTATGCCTAAATCCATGTCTAATGTAGTCATTTTAGAAGTGTTAGCTTAGCATGAGCCTAGACCCTAAGAAGGGGCAAGACATGATAGTACATATGATCTATGAAGCTTAGTGCATGCTTTAAGACAATTTGAGAGTAAAGTGAATATACTCATGACCTAATAGTAGTGTTGTTGAAAGGTTAATTCTCTATACACACTGATGCATGAATATGATTTACCGTGAAAGGTTGGTCACATGTAGTGATTCTAAGGTTGGGAGACTAGTCTCACCTAATTGAATCAAAGGCTCTAGAGCCATCATAAGTAGGTCATGGATGGTGATAGTTGCTCACGCATGATCTAATGTGCTATAGTATGAGTTATGGTGGATTGAGTGTCAAGACATTCTTCCACAAATATGAACTTAAGTCAAGACTTACTATGAACTCAATGGGACTTAATGCCTAGCACCGAGTGGATATGAATATGAGATGGAATCTTATACGATAGTTGAGTCCGACTTCCCCTTGAAAGCTTTTACACTAGTTGAGTCCGACTTTCCAAATGGATTCCTTCTATGCTAGTTGAGTCTGGGTTCCCAAAGTAGGTATCTCATGAGATGGAAACCTTCTACCATAGTTGAGTCCGGGTTTCTAGAAGCAATCTCCTTATCCCATAACTATGTGCCCACATAGTTTAATTAGCCATTGGTTTCACCCAAGCTAAGAGTATAGTTCTACCTTCGCCAAGTAGAACAACCCCTTTACGGTGTGGGGTAGACATCAGATTCCATGTTAGCTCACATGGTCTATGTCGGTTAAGGCTTATTTCCCAAATAGTGTAGTAGTATAGATAAGAGTATTAGTTGTTAACTATAGGTACTTAAGAAGCTTACTTAGTATGGGTAAGATTATGGGATCTTACTTATGCATTGCAAAAGATGTTTTAAAGATACCTATGGTATGTCTCTTTTCTAGTTTTATGATTTGTGCTTATCATGTGTGCTTGATGGATTGTTTCTGTAGTTGCCTTCCATGGTATGATTGACTAAAGGTGAGAAATTACCTTGTCTATATGAAGTAAGCTAATAGTGAGACCAAAGTAGGGTAAATATGACTATGATGACTTCAAGGTTATGCTTAGTGTGAAGGGTAGTATGGGATGATTTTCATACATTGCACAAGTGTGCTTTTGAGGTTACTTGAGAATGGTTCTATTATGGTATAGATGACTAGGACTCAAATTATGCTTATAAGATGCTTATGTTGGAGACTTTGCTTATTATGATTATGATGTTGTCTCTTATGCTTTTAGTTTATGTCTTATGAAGTATTTCATATGATTTTTTTAATTATGTCTTATATTGACTAACCCTTGTCTTATGCTCTTATGGTTGTGCTAGCTATCATACTTGGTACATTTTGTACTAACACATACTTTGCCTACATTCTAATCAAATGTAGAGTTTGGAGACTTGAGTGTTATCTTGAAGCTAGGTTTCTAAGGAGCTAAGGAGATTAAGACCTTGGTAAATCCTCATAGCTTCGAGGACAAACCAACCACTTCCTTTATGTGTTTCATTTTATGTTGAGACTATTGTATAGGCTGTGTCCCAAGAGTTTTATTCTAAAATTTGTATTAGTTGGTTTGAGACAAAGTATAGAAAGACTTCCTCTTGCTTTTATTTAAATGACTTCAATTGTAAAAAGTTTTAAATTTTTCCGTACTTTTCTATTATCTTATGTTCAGAATATGCTAAGGGCTTGTATGAGACTTTTCGGAGTCTTGTACGCGTGTTAAGTCTAGGGGGTACTCCTGGGTCGTGACACCATGGGTGAGGGGTCGTGGGTCATGACCCTGAAAACAGGCCTCCGAACCCTGACCCAAGGTTCACTAGCACGCCAAGTGGGTCCATCCATGGACCGTAGTCGTGTGGTCGTGGGTGAGGCCTGAAACTGCCATATGGCAGTTAGGCTTAGGGGTATTCTAGGGATTTCCATTTTTAATTAATACTAACTGACGTTGTTTTATACTAATTTAGACTAACTATATAAGGATTTTAAGTCCCTAAATTAAGTCATCTTCCTCATAATTCCAAATCCCAAAAGAAAGACCCAAACCCTCTCCAAAATTCTCTCTCTAGAACTTCAAGAAAGAAGAAGAAGAAAGTGGAAGCTTGTCACGACCCAAGAGCACCCCCTAGTTGTAACACGGTGTACTCGACCCCGAAGGAGTCTTACACAAGCCTCATAGCATTCATTCATCGCATCTGTAATAAAAATAGTACGGAATTAAATTTTTTTATTCAAAAATCATACAATCTATTAAAATACTCATTTAACAATCTTTCAAAAGACACAGTGGAAGTCTAAGTCTCACATGGCCATCTTAGACAAAAATTTAAACAAGATAGGGTCACGGCCCTTTACAATTGAAGTCTTAACAATAGTCTTAAAACATAAAGGAACTAGAAACATAAAGTCCATCTCCTCGATCTATGAGGACATACCAAAAGATGTCCTGAGAGAATTCTAATCCCAAGCTTCACTAGAGAATGCAATCACTTGTTGAAACCTACACTTGTAGTAAAAATAAGAGAATATGGGTTAGCACACAAAAAATGTACTAAGTATGATGACCATGCAAAAATATGCTTAAAAATGGACATTTTGTTGAAAGACATGCTTTATGCCATTTTAGTAAAACTTCATGAACATTTATCAAAGAGGCATACTATAAGTCACAACCAACATACAAAGTCACCTATTTCACATTTAGTCAAATCACATATAAAACCCCTTTACCTTCACATTGAGCCTTCACCTCAAGCACCCTCAAGCTATACCTTGTGCAATGTATGGATAGCGTCCCATACCACCACCCACACTAAGGTACCACCTTAAGGTCACCAAAAGTGAACTTACCATTCCTCCTTCTCACCTTTGCACAATAGAGCATATAAGACACATAAACATCACATGAATCACATCATCACATTAAGACCATCATCTAAGACAATCCTAAGTCATACTTGTGCAATGTGCAAATAGCATCCCATACTACTACTCACACTAAGAACTCCTTTTAAGTCACCATAGACAAACCACCTTCATATACAATTAGTCATGACAAGGAAATACTCAAAATACGATCCAAGTATAGCATGCATCATTACATTAGACATTCAAATCAACATTCTTTATTAGCTTCATTTAGAGGACTTTCATACAATAGTCATTAAGACTTAGAGAACTCACTATAGCCCTCTTGAAGCCTACTAGTGCTATGTATGGATAGCATCCCATACTACTACCCACACTTCATAGAACTCCTAAAGAAACTATAATGTACATCTCACATGATGGGAATAAGTGTTTAACTGAGATAGACAATGAGAGCTAGATCATGGAATCCGATGTACTATCCCACATCGTAAGGGTTGGTCTACTTGCCTAAGGTAAATCGGTATATAGCTTAAGTGAATTTACTAGCTATCCTATGTGGGCACATAGTTAAGGGACACAGAGATTTCTACTAGATACCCCGCCTCAACTCACGTGAGGGCATCCATATCAAGAGATTGCTACTAGAAACCCCGCCTCGACTCACGTGAGAGCTTCCATCTCATTCAATATCCTCTCGGTGCTTAGCCTACATTCCCATAGAATATTTTAACATTCATTACATTAAGGGATAATAGATTGTTACTAAGGCTGGGCGCCGGATCAGGACGTACCGGTACCGTTCCGATCTGTTCCGGTCCGGTCATCTTCGGGGCGAGATGGGATACCGTGAACCGGTACCCGAAACGGAACGGTATCACGATTTGATATTGGTATTCCAGTACCGGTTCATTCCGGTTCCGTTTCGATCCATTCCGGTTCGGTCCGATTCCGACATTTTCTTTAATTTATTAAATATATAATATATAGAGTTATAGACTATAGAGTAGAGGCCCAATGTGTATTTGACTATTTTTGCCTGACTGCCTGCCATTGGCAGGGGTTGTCTTGGTCTCTTGGAAAGGTAAAATGGCAAATGACTTGGTCAAAAAGCATGCCAATTTGCCAGCCTTCCCATTCCCAAGTCCCAACTGCCAACGCCTAATGCCCCACTTCCCAACAATCATCTTTATTTTCAAACGTTAATATTTCCAAACGTTAATATTTTCAAACGGTAAGGTGAAACGGTAAAAAAAAAAATTCCTCAAATTCCTTACTCCCCTAGCCTTCTTTTATATCTAAAATGTAAATTCTAATATCCTATAAATACTCCCTCTCTTTATATGTTTAACTACAGATTTACAATAACAAATATTAATTTTTTCTCAATTTTCAATCTTTCTTAAAGTTTCAAGTTTCAAGCTCTAAATTTCAATCATATTATTTTGTAATTGTGAAGACTTGAATAATCATTTGGTAAATTTTGGAGGAGGAATCTTCTTCAAACTTCAAGTTTCGACATCAATTTTTCAATTTTCGGTTATAATCGTTTGTTTTTTACACAAACGTTTGGTAACTTCGTTCCACTTCCACTCTCTAACCTTACATTTATTTTTTGTATTTATTACTTGTAAGTTGTTCTTATTATATATTATTTGTTCTTGTTAAATTTTGTATTTTATAATTTATAATTTTATATAATGGAGTCTTCTAAAAAAAGTGGAGGTAAAAAAGGTATTGTACAAACAGTAAAAAATATGGTTACAAAAAATAATAAAGGTTCTAGTTCTTCTAAATATAAATTTCCTCTTGTTAGAATGAATATGGATGAATTTACGCATGTGAATGAAACTAGTTTTTCCCGTCTCGATCCTATAGAAATTAATTCAAATACTCCTATAATTCCCGAAGAGGTTTATGAAAGACATTATGGTAATTATCAAGAAAATGAAGAATTAGAAATTGATGAAGAAATAGATTTAGATGATACACCGACTAGTCCCGACCTCAATAGTACTGAAGTTCCACGTTAGGAGGACAATCTTCCGGTTGGAACTAGTCGTCCCCCTATTGTTCCAACTAGAGGTAAGACCAAGGTACAACGTACTTTAAAATCAAACGTGTGGAAATTTTGTTATTTGAATGAAGAAAAAACTTTTAGTATATGTAATATTTGTAAACAACATTTTAAATATACATCTGGTGGGATTGGAGGTTCAACGGGGGGATTAAAAAACATTTGATTAATAAGCATAGTAAAGAGTGATTTGCATACATATCTTCTCTTGATGTTTGTGAAGATTCTAACATTGAAACATCGACTAGAGGGTCAAATATGGTTCAAGGTGAATTAAATACTTCGAACCCAAGTGGTCCTCTTACACATCGAACCTATAATAAGGATCGTGATCGTGAGCATTTTGCTAAAATGGTTGTTGTTTGTGGTTTACCTTTTAGTTTTGGAGAACATCCGGGTTTTATTGCATATATTCGTGATACATATAATCCTAGTTTTAAAGGTTTATCAAGAAGCATGGTAAAAAGAGATATTTTTGAATTTCAAGAAAAACATTGTCAATATTTGCGTGCCTATTTTGAAATAATGGATTGTAGAGTTGCTATTACCACTGATATGGGTCGTAGTCCTAATGGTTTTGATTATTTAACTGTTACTGCACATTGGACTGATTATAATTGGAATTTACAAAAAAGAATTATTGGTTATAAAATTTGTCAAAAGAAAAAAACTGGAATGTATATTGCTACTACTGTGTTGGAAATTTTAGATTTTTTCGGTCTTTGTGATAAAGTCATTAGTATTACTTTAGATAATGCTTCTGCTAATTTAAATGCTATTAATATGCTAGAACCTAGACTTTGTCCTATTAGTAAATATGCTTTTCATGTTAGATGTGCTGCGCATATATTAAATTTGGTTGTTAGTGATGGTGTGAAATTATTTGAAAATAGTTGTGATAAAGTTGATAATGCTTGTTTTTATA
>JAJOOH010019894.1:0-14923 GCA_029582605.1 Solanum gracilifrons | reverse complement strand
CCCCACACCCCCCACCCCCCAAAAAAAAACAAAAAAAAAACACTCCTAAACTCACTAATCCCATAATGGCACAAATTCTATTTAGCTATCATCACTAAGTGAACCTTTTCACCCAGTTTCTTCACCTTCCAAACAAAATTAGATAGAGGACCAAATGAATAGTGATTTCAAATGTAAGATAAGCTAGCTCATACAAACAATGAATGGGAAGTCAGAAGATGTCTCGTCTCGTCTCCCAGCCACTATCACTTAAATATTTCTAAGTGTAAGGAATGATTAAGAAGCTCCAAAAATACAAATGGTTTCAACCCATTCTACCATCAGCAGAAGTTACAAATTATTGCACAACCCTAAATGCATCTCTATAGAAACAAGCTTGTATGCATAATCTATAATACCTTCAATCCAAAATGTTTAGATGCTGAACTTTATTTTCTGAATCTAAGTAACTATGAATATGACTACAAGTTGTAGCAAACTTAGGTATATCCATTACACAGAAACAGCCCTTACGCGATCCAATTACATTTGAAGCGCTAGACATAGAGGGTGAAGTTTTCCCTAGTAAGAACCAGTACATACATGGAGCCTTCCCCAGTCCCCAGATCAGAAGAAAAACATCTCCCAACTATGCACTCCATATAGAAGAATTTAAGAAGATAAATAGTTACAAAAATTCTTACACGGCAAAACAAGGGGTAAAAGGAAAACAGCCTATGCCAGAAAACAAATCAATAATTTACTACTCAAGAAACTGTAATAGTGGAGGCCCTGCTTAAACTGATATGAAGGGGAACTAGACGTGCATAAACTGCATAATCAAAATTACATTTATTGAATAACCACAAGAAATAGAGAATACAGCCTCAACCACTCTCATCGCAATCACATCCATACAGTAATATTTACAGAAGTAGTAATAAAGACCACATTGCTACAGTATACCTCACAATGTTTCCATGCTGCATCTCTTTCAAGAGGGAGATTTCTCTAATAGCCGTGCTTGGCACACCCTCATCTTCCTGCTCCAGCCGAATTTTCTTCAGTGCAATAGTTTCATTAGTTACACGATCACGAGCTTTGTACACTACGCCATACGTTCCTTCACCAATCTTTTCAACTTTTTCATACTGCAATTACCCACAATATCACTTTCCAATATAAGCATCAGGTGAACAGAAAGCAACTAATGATACAGATGAGAACTCCTTTACCTGGTCCATCTTAGGTCAAACTGGATGGACTCCTGAAAGGCAAAGCAAGAGGAACAAAAAAGAAATTCAGATGAAAAGAAGTAGTAAGAAAGAAAATTTGACACAGATACCTTTTTAGTCATTTTGATTAAGATCAAGTGCATTATCTGTTTTTCAATCAATTCTTTTTTACTTGGATCAACATTCAGTTCAAAGCTGCCACTACTAATTAGGAGCAGCGTAAAGGGGCAAACGCCCAGAAATCCTACTCACCCGAGTTTCAAACATGTGTAATAACTGGTACTTTGCCAAGCTGTACTAGAAAAATATACCAAATGATCATGTACACTACACTAACAAGTAACAACTAACATTTTGAGTACATTTCAAATTCAATGCAGAACCAAGCAAGGTTTCCATATGGCATATATACAGAGAAAACCAGAATACTCCCGGATAATACTTGCAATTATAAAACTAAGAGGGAAAAATTAACTTCCACCCACTTCATATCTCATACTTCTCGTTGCTAGTACGCCATTTCAATTGAAACAACATCAATTTACTACAACACCATCTTAATACACATTAGAGATTAAAATGAAGATCTCCAATTTACGCAACAGATAATCAGTTCGAATTTCCCCAACCTAACCCCCAAAAATCAGCAGCAAAGTGATCTAACGCAAGCAACAAACTTAGAGGAACTCAAAATTAATCGGAAATTAACACACAAAATGCCACTCATCCACAATAGTCAGAAGCAAAAACAAAAACAGTTAAGAGCTATAAAATCAGCAGCAAAGTAATCAAACGAAAGCAACAAACTTATAGAAACTCAAAATTCATTGGAAATTAACACACGAAATGTCACTCATCCACAATAATCTGAAGCAAAAGAACAACAACTAGAGCTATGAATCTATCGAAGATTTCGGGAAATGTGATTACGGGTAACGAACTGTAACTCACTTGAGTATGAGAAGAGAAGGATATCGCCGTCGTGAACCGGAGGATCGGAGATGAAAAGCTGCCGGCGGTACTGGCGGAGACGGAGTAACTGCTGTTTGTAGTTGTACCACAGGGAACACTTGTTGGACTTGCAAGTCCACCTTTAATATATGGGGCAGAAAAAGGCTATTTACCTCATCTTATTAATTTTGGTTTGATTTTTTATTTTTATTTTTTCACTTCAATTTTCTTTATACTTTTTAATGTTTTTTTCCTTTAAGTTTATTTATATATATATATTTATTTATTTATTTTTTAATTTTTTTAAAATATAATTTTGCACTAATAAAAGTTTAGTTTGAGTATTTACGGTTCAATTAATCAATTTAATTCTTTTTTACTGATATTAGGCATTTGAATTTATCTAACACTATTACTATATGCTAATATAATTGTTGACAGAGTGAAATTATCTAAAATACAAGTAAATGAGAATAATTAGTATTTATTTCAAAATTAATAATTTATTGGGATTGCATGTATATTGTATTGTATGTATTTTTCAATATATGTTTGTGATGATTATTGCTTTATGACTATCAAATTTATATTGTTATATAATTCATTTTGTTTGTTGTAGGGTACGTATAGTTTATTTTATTTTTCTTCTTTTTCCTCTCATAGGCTATGCGAAGGAATATGATTCCTCCTTTATATAGTTAGTGTGAGAAAACTAAACATTATTTCTATTAACCTTTAATTTATCATCATCGACTTAGTCCATACAATTAGAGTGATTTAGTATAACTACGAACAATAAGTTAGCATGACTAAAAAACTTTGCCTTGTCTTTCTTACCTTAACACAGGGGCGGACCAACATGGTGTTCTTCGAGTGCTCGAGCACCCATTAACCTAGTATCGAATTATATATATATATGTAGAAATTAAGAAGTATTGGTATATAATAAACGTAGAGCACCCAAAGAATAAATAGTTTGTTGGTTAAATGGTTCATAGTGGGTGCTTAAGATTGTTTTGTGCTACTGGTCCCGGGTTTGAATCTGACCCTCAGTATGTATTCTTTTTAATTTTCGAAACCCACTATTCTTTTTTTATTTATAGAAGCCCTTTTACTACTTTTCCTAAAAAAGAAGATATACAAATAAATGTTTTCCTTTCTTAATTATTTAAGATAATAAATACTACTCCCTTCATTCCTAAATAATTGTCATGTTTCACTTTGCAAGAGTTAATTCATAATTTTCAAAGCTAAATTAGATTAAAATAATTTAATATTTCAAAAATTAAAATTTTATTTCAAAAACTATACTAGAAGTTCTATAAGTTGTAATTTTTCTTATATCAATATAATAAAAAATAAATCTTATAATATTGTTCAGAATTGATATTGTTTGACTCTAGAAAAAGGAGACTATGACAAGTAAAAATGAACAAAGTGAGTAGTTGTTCTTATTGATTTCAAATATGATCACCTTTTTATGACACATGTTAAATTTGTCCACTTATATATATTTTTATGTAAGGGCATGTTTAGGTAGATCCAGTGGGTTCATTTGAATCCTATTCGGCGAAAAATACTCTATTTATATATACTTAAAATCATATTTTATGTATATATAGTAGATGTTGAATACTTTTTGACTTCTTGTGTATTTATTTATGTAACTTTTATACTTTGAACTCACTTAGTGAACAAATTGACTCCATCACTATTAAGGTGAGAACACCCACAACCTTAAAATCCTGGATCCGTCACTGCCTTAACAAATGTATACATGTCCATGATCCTTTTAAATGCAATAAAAAGAGAAAAAACATTTCTTATTAGAGTTTTTTCGTTTTTAATGGTTCAAAAGATCATATTTAAAATTACTTAAAAGAATTCTTAAATATCAGAAGAATAAATTATTTTATTGATCTTTCCACAAACTTTTTCTAGCTTGTGATGTCGTTCAAATTGTCAGAATGTTACTAGATATAGCCTTCTCCCCAGCGATATAATATGTCAAACATCTATAACACTTTTATAATTCAAGATCGGAATAGTGTTGAAATGTATTGCAAAACGATATTGATATGTTTTGCTTCCTTAGTCAATCAAATCATTATGGATACATAAATTGCTTAAACAAAGGTTATGAATCCATCTTCGTTAGAAGTAATTCTTTTCATTATTTCTAATTAAAGGTCTAGAGACTTCGTAGTCCCATTACACCTCGTAAAAAAAAGCTCCCTTCTTCAAAAATATCTAACTTAAAGTTGGTTATCAAATATATGTTAGATTCGCCTAATTCTTTCTTGCCTTTCCATGAATTCAACACCAAATGAACCATGCACATGAGTTCACAAGTTACATCTTGCTCAAAAGCAAACACTTTTACATTGTAAAATAACTAAATGTTTGAGACAATAAAAAATTAAAGTAGGAAACCAAACTCTAAGTGAAGGACTTTATATACAAAATGGTATAAATATAATTATTTAATTTACTATCGGGTTATCGATTAATTCATTTAAAAAAAACCTCAAACCATTAAGAACCGATAACCCGATAACAAAAAAAATCAAAACCGTTATCAAAACTACTAAACCAATAACCCAGTACTGATAAACCAATAAAAAACAATTCGATTCAGATTATCAATTTCGGTTTGATTTTGAACAACCCTACTTCAAAAGGCTTTCCTATTAAAAACTCTCCAAAATCAATACTTATTTCTAACTCCCCGAAGTATTTTGTTGATTCACCCGAAAAACCTATAATGACCCCCTCAATAAAAATAAAAATAAAAAATCCTCTTCATGGCATTTGGCCCACATGGCACATGTCATGTTTGCACAAACAAAATATGACCGTTGCAAAGGAGAGATCTCCTTCTATTCAAAAAACTTGACATTTTTTTAACGTCCCAAATTGCTCCTCATTCAGCCATTTCTCTCTCTTCTTTCTCTCTCTATATTTTAGGGCATCGTATACAGGCATAAGAGGGATATGGCGATTGCACCGGAGACTCAGCCACAGCAACAGCCGAAGGTAACAATTTTTTCTGACCTAATTAGATGAATAGAAGAGCAAAAATGTCAAGTTTTGTTTTTTCGTGAGCTTAGGGTTTTTAGGAATTTTAACTCATTGAGTTATATGCGTGCTCATTTTGTTCGATTTGAATGTTGCTATGCGCTTGAATTTCTGACGATTTTGTTGAATCCCATTTGTTGTAAAGAGTTCTTTTTTCTCGATTTTGAATCTAATTGATAGGTATTTTAAACAGAAATGTGGCAATTTTGGGGTGGATCGCTAGTTAACTGAGCACTGAAAAAGGATTTAGGGCAGTGGAGTAGGATTTTCTCATGGAAAATTTTGGCAATGTTGTAGAACAAATAACTAAATGGACTGGTTGACTTTGCTAAGCTTTGTTTTTCATTTTCCTGGACAGTTATCATGGTTATGAAATTCTAAGATTTTCTATGCTTTAAGTTTACAACAACAATAATAACAACATACGTAGTGAAATTCCACAAGTGAAGTCGGGGGAGGGTAGAGTGTACATTGACCTTACCCGAGACCTTTCGTTAAGAATAATACAGTATTTACCACTCCACCATAATCCATGTTAATTTATGCATTAAGGTTTAAAAGATAGAAATGTATGTTCTTTTAACTTTTTTGCATAAATTTTCCCTTTTGTATACTTGGTTGATTAGGATTTTATTTTTTGCAGGATTCCTCTGAGGGTGCGGCGGTGGACCAAAAGAGATGGACTCTCAATGATTTTGACATTGGAAAGCCTCTTGGAAGAGGAAAATTTGGTCATGTATATTTAGCTAGGGAGAAAAGGGTTAGTGGATAATTATTAATTTTAATTAATCAACTACATATGCTTCACTGGTTTGGTAATTCGGAATACTATTCATCTTCTGAGTTCTGTAACATTGTTTAATGGGAAATTGTTGGGCATCTTATCCTCATTTTCATCCTTCATGGAAATCAATGGTTTTGAAGTATAAAGGAAAAAAGAAATGTATTGTGCTTATTTGTATGTCAGCTTAGATTGTGTTGAACTATTCAGATTTTAGAAAGTTCTTAGCCCATTGATAAAATCCTTCCCTAATCTATATACCTATCCTCCTCCTGTTATTCTTCTTTGTTTATCTAAATATACAATTCATGCTACAAACAATAACGCCTATTATAATCTTAGTTGTTTCATGTAAACAGAGCAATCACATTGTTGCACTAAAAGTGCTTTTCAAGAACCAATATACAATTCATGCTACAATTCATCTTTGTTTATCTAAATATACAATTCATGCTACAAACAATAACGCCTATTATAATCCTAGTTGTTTCATGTAAACAGAGCAATCATATTGTTGCACTAAAAGTGCTTTTCAAGAACCAACTGAAACAGTCCCAAGTTGAGCATCAGCTTCGTCGTGAGGTAGAAATACAAAGCCACCTTCGGCATCCAAATATCCTGAGACTGTATGGTTACTTTTATGATCAGGTAGATTTCTACTATCTTAATGCCTTACTTGTTCAATTTGTGGCCTGAGAAGAATTATAAGAGACTGATTATCTCATTATTATTGCAGAAACGGGTTTATTTGATTCTGGAATATGCTGCCAAGGGTGAACTCTATAAGGAGCTGCAAAAATGCAACTATTTTAGTGAAAGGCGTGCTGCAACTGTGAGTTCTTATCACACTGTTAGACTTTGCCTTTGGCATTACCGTGAAACCTTGGGACTCCCTGTTAATCATTTCGTTTGTAGATTAAGGGATGAAGAGCATTCGTGTTAGTTGGGTGTTCATTTTCTCTTTTTTTCTTTTTGTCACATCTTTAGGTAGCATTGAGTCCGTAACACATTATGTCATTTTAATATGCTCTCTAGTTTACCTATCGTTATTAAATTGATACAAAAGTTTTATGTATTTTTTTTGTCATGGGTGTGGTGTTCAGTATGTTGCATCATTGGCGCGAGCCCTCATATACTGTCACGGGAAGCATGTGATACATAGAGATATTAAGCCAGAGAACCTTTTGGTTGGTGCACAGGTACTTATTTTGCATTTTATTGGAGTTTATGCTTTGCTTGCTGCTGTAAAATGGGGCAGAGTTGTTAACTGTATTTTTCATGGTTTTCTACTATTAGGGTGAACTTAAAATTGCAGACTTTGGTTGGTCGGTACACACCTTCAATCGCAGACGCACTATGTGTGGCACTCTAGACTATTTGCCACCTGAGATGGGTATGCACGTTGTACTTGATGTAAATTAATGTTCTCATGCCCCGAAGCAAATAATCTTTTCTCCAAGTTCATCTGTGCTTTTCACATGGCCTGCTTGATTTTGTTAAAAGCAAGCCTAACTGAATTACATGAGTATGATGGTTGATTGCTGAATATTGCAGTGGAAAGTGTGGAGCATGATGCAAATGTGGACATTTGGAGCCTTGGTATTCTCTGCTATGAATTCCTATATGGGGTGCCTCCATTTGAAGCAAAGGAACACTCGGACACATATAGAAGGTAAACTTTCTCTACAAATGGGAACTATTGAGAGTTTTGCTTTTTATGAGGAGAATGTGAAACTGAAAAAGTAAAAGAGTTTTTGATTTAGCTAGCAGAACAAGCAGTCCTAAAAGAAACAATAAATGAACCTTGAGGAGCCGTTTGACCATGAATAAGATTTGGATATTATTTGAAGGAGATTATTCCAACTCAAACTTGATATAGAATTTGAAGTTTGAAAAACATGTTCTTGGAGTTTTTCAAGTTTTTACTCAGTAAACTTCAATTCATGTCTTAAACACTACTTTAGCTTTCAAATTCTCTTCTTCAACTTAACTTCAAATATTACATTTTCTCAAAATCTCAACCAAATCATGTCCAAACGCCACTAAGTGTCATGATTTGTGATGACGTTACACAGGATTATACAAGTGGATCTAAAATTTCCTTCCAGACCGGTAGTCTCATCAGCTGCAAAGGATCTTATTACTCAGGTTAGTTTCAAAATTATTCAGCTACTTTTCAGATAACTACTATACTTATGTTTCAGCTAGACTAATATTATGTGGCATAGCAGATGCTAGTCAAGGATTCTTCGCAACGTTTGCCCTTGAAGAAGTTACTTGAGCATCCTTGGATTGTGCAGAATGCAGATCCTTCTGGTGTTTATAGGGGTTAATGGATACATCTTCTTGCAAGTTCCAATCATACTACATTCTTTTATATTTTTCAAGAAGCCTTTGATATCTCAGATAGGATAAATCATTGTCATGTAGAATGAGAGGAATTACTTTACGAGCTGTAATGAAAAACCTGTGTTGCTTGAAAATGAGAAGAATTACTTTTCCAACTGTTTATTATGTAGCTAGTAAGGCATTTTACCATTCTTTCCTAGGTGTCTCTGTATCTTTCTATGTTAAAGTTAACTTGGTTTTAACTGGCAACTTGACACTTCGTTTGGATAATCATGTTGGTTAACCAGCCATATCTTTATACAGTTATACTTGGAGAACACGTCATTCTTCAGAGGTAGATCTTGATAATCCTTACAAACGACACATTGAACATTCATCTAATATTTGCAATACCTTAAAATTTTAGACTATCATCTAACATTTCCTCATAATATTTTTAATTTGCTCGAAAGGATCATTACAACAGGAATTGAAGGGGGAAAAGTTAACTATGTCTCTCAATAAGGAGTTCTTTTTTCCTGCTTTGTATTGTCAAGAGCAATTGAAAGGGAAAAAAAAAGTTATTTACGTCTCAATAAGAAGCTCTATTTTCCTGGTTTGTATTGTTTTACTTGAGCTGAGGATCGTCCAAAAGCAACATGAGGATAAGATCCATGCACATACCATCCTCCCCTGTCTAGATATGTTGTGTTGTCGTCGCTTAGGTGAGTCTAGTCTGGGTAGGTGCAAGTCAAAGAAAGATTAGGATGGTCCCACTCATGTCCCCAAAAGGGACAATTGGTTAAAAAAAACTGCCTCTACTTCTGATTTCTGCCAAAATCTTGGACTATTTTAGATCTTAAAAGACCATCCAGCAACACAGTTCACCATTTATGTGCATAGCAAATGTTTTCACTTTAAATTTATTACAAAATATTTTATAAAAAGATGTCTAATTTCACTTCCAGAAATTAGGACTCTAGATGAATAAGGCAGCAATACATCTGTTACTACTGCCTACATCTGATGCAGAAGATCCCAAAACCTTCAACAAATAAGTTCCTAGGACTGATTTATAAGGCACAATGGTAAGCAGCAAAGCTTCAAAGACAACAAGAGAACCACTGCACAGGCAAATGATTACAACAGAGTTACTTCAGTGTGCCGCGCCAAGTTCGTAATTACTGTATCAGTGACCTGAGTTCTCATGTACATTGTTATCCCCATCCAACAGTTGAGTTTGCGGCTGCTCCTCCTTTTTAATTTCTTCAATGTCTTTCACGCGCAAGAAGCTTGGCTGATTGGTTGACGAAAGAAGACGTGCCCACATCCTGTCAGTTATAACCACCATATTTTGTTTCTCGGTAATACGCTGCAAACAAAAATGTTGGTTAAACTTAAAACATAAATGATTGTGCTTCCACGGAGTTCAGAATTCAATGGCTTTAAACCTTCATAGCAAGTCAAATGTGCTTTTTGAAGCCTGGAAAAGCTTAATAGTGTTGGTGATGAAAGGAGGTGTTAAATAGAATATGCTTGGACTTGTAACTGTGGTGTAAACCATGGCAATGACAGCTTTGGTTTTCACTGTGGAGATGCTCTTATTTAACACCATAAAAATGCATCTTTTATCAACAATAGAACAAAATTATCCAGTGACTGGGTTAACATGTCGAATGAGGAAAGCTTGAGAAAAACTAAGCAATGAGTCCAGATGGATATGACAGAAGAACTGATCATTAAGTAGAAGAATGAAAGAATTTAAGAAACAGTTGCACCCTGACCTAAAATGAGAGTTTCCAACCAGAACCTGTTAAAGAAAAGTGCATAAAATGCCAGCACGATGTTCTAAAAGACACTTGTAACTCGTGAGGTGTGCCTTCACATGTGCAGATGTGCTTACAGAAGAGGCAATTCCTAATTGTCTCGAGGCAGTCCAATGATATGAAAAACTGTTGACATTTTTGTCTTTTACCCATTCTCATGTGTCTTCTGCCTGGGTACTTTTCCTCGTGCAAAAAGAGGATGTTGAATGGGTAAGTTAATATGGGATGTGTATTAGTAACGAATATCGTATGATAACAATTACTTTTGCCCAAACTCTGGAGGTTTTGAAGGGAATGTGTAAGGCCGAGACCGTCTCAAGGGTGAATGGCCTGTGGATCTCAACTACAGTAATACTATTTTTGTCATGTTAAGCTATTACTTAGTAACGGAAAAAAGTACTCATAAAAGATGTCCAAAACCTTGACATTGAGAGGTACAGGTACGGAAATTCTCAAGATCATTTCCATCGAAAAGACCAGTCAATGCATAACTACTTACATTGAATGGTATATAAGTCTGGCGACCATTGACAAGTCCTGAGGTGAAACCTGTGTAGCCTGCCATTGCTCCATGAACACAACTTTGAGCAAGAAGAGTGCAATATACATTATCAGAGGCATTACTTGGAACAGCACGAATCATGTAAGTCGGATCTGAAAAAAAAAGCAATTAGCTTGATATATTTTGCAACAAATCCACTAATTAAGATGGTTGAAATTTCTTACCTATATACTTAAGAGTAATGGGCATCTTAGTTTTTTTAGCAAAATGATCCTACAAGAAAACAAAGTGGTGAGTATAACAGAATACAAGACAAAATAGTTCCTCTCTAACTCAACTCAACCATGACATTTCTGTGGACTCTTTAAGAATAACTACACACCATGTTGACAGTTTTAGCCAGAGGTAATGTCTTAATACTGACATTGGGAAATGTAAGACTTCAGCAGATTGCTCATCAAGGGTGCTTTGCACCATGAAGTTAGAAAAATTTTCATCTTTGTAATACCATAAAGCAGAACGTTCAACAAATATTTGTAGTTACCGCCACTTAACATCATTTACACGAACACATAAGTCAGTTTTGATAGATAAGTAGATAACAGCAACACAATTAAATATATAAACATAGCACATAATGCGTTAGCTATTTTCTTACCATAACAATGTCTTCATTAGAGGCATATGCCTATTAGTGATGTTGCAGTTATTATTTGGTAAGAGTAATAATGTGGTACAAGTTCTTTCATCTTGATTAAATCCTTCTTAAATGGATACTTCCCATCTTTCTAGTAGTAGGGTAGAAGTTGAATGTCATACTCCTTCATTAATAGGATTTAATTTGACACTGATCTGCACGCTGAAGTGGAGACAAACACACTTACAGACAGACGAACGGAGAGATATTTCTTTGTTTAACAATATTTTTAAAGGAGAACTCCAAAAGTTACAACAATTACCCTGATTTTTTGGGAAATCCACAAACCAACATCCTGGAGAAGCTTGTTCCCCGAAGCATCTTGTTCGTTTTTGGCATGCGCATTCTCTTCTGCAAGAAGTTCTTGCCCTGCTCCTTCGGCTATCACAATAACCATGTGCCCATTTTCTTTGAGCCTTTTTTCAATGTATTCAAAGAGTCCACCATCTCCTTCAAGATAAAAGGGTGACTCTGGAATTAAACAGAGATCAACATCTCTGCTCGCCAAAGTGGCATACATTGCGATGAATCCTGCAAAAAAAATCCAGAAATTTGAACTAAGCCAGGAAAATTTTAATAAGATAAGCATTGGAAAAATAACTTTACAGGGCATTGTTACTGAGATCACTGCAAATATTATAAGCTATTCTCCACATCAAAATGATTATCCTAGAGCTTAGATAAGCAGACCTTATTATTTATTACCATTATCTAGTTTGCATCTACTAACTCAGAAGCAATAATTTTTTAAGAGCAAGATTAACCGACACTGTGCAAGAGATGTTATGCAGCAGAGATGGACAATAAATGCTCTCCATGACTCATGAGAACTTGGAAAAAACTTGTCATAACTAGCCTATTGGCTATGGGTTAATAAGATTTCAAGGTCAAGGTGACAATACCACTATAGCGTCCCATTAGCTTCACCACACCAATACCATTTTCAGCACTTTCAGCTTCAACATGAGCTGCATTTATGGCACGTTGAGCCTCCTCTACAGCAGTATCAAAACCAAATGACTTGTCGATAACCTGAAAACAGATAAAAGTTTTATTTTCACAGATCAGCAGCCAAAAATGAAGAGCTCAATTTGGCTCGATCAAATAAGAGATGGTAGTCCCAAGTTGAGGCTTTTGAAGACATCATAACAAGTAATGTGCTGTGGAATACATTTATGTTTCTCATTTGCAAGAAACATCAAACTGTACTTCCTGAGATTATTTAAACTGTTTATAGAACGGAAACAAAAAAGAAAAAATCAAGTGGTACTGAAGAGAAGAGAATTACAGGGATATCATTATCAATTGTCTTTGGGATCCCAGCAACAATTACTTTGAGACCACGCCGCCTGATTTCCTGCAAAATGGCAGTAGGATTGTTCTTATAAGCTTGCCAGAGGATAAGTACTCTTTCACCAACCAAAGTATTGAGAATACCCAAAACAAGGACTATATCATCAGCCAAAATC
Source organism: Solanum gracilifrons (assembly GCA_029582605.1). Classification (NCBI taxonomy): domain Eukaryota; kingdom Viridiplantae; phylum Streptophyta; class Magnoliopsida; order Solanales; family Solanaceae; genus Solanum; species Solanum gracilifrons. The sequence continues at coordinate 2,077 of JAJOOH010019894.1, read as the reverse complement.
AGATGCAAAAGGTAAAGCATATAAAATGGCTGCTTCGTAATATTGGCAAAAAATTATCAAAAAGCACCTTGCAACGTGATAATTAAAAATCATACTAAAACCACATGAGAATTTCAATAGAATAGCAAACCCCGGGAAACTATTAGTTCGATATGCAAAAGCCATCAAAGTCAGACAGACTTAGTACAATAAATAGGTATATATACTATCCACGAGTTTAACTGATATATGCTAAAGGAGGATTAAGATGATGTAAACATGTAATACAGACTGTCACAGACAGCATAATTCAAGAGACTGTTAAGTGATTATATCACCTCAACGACCTAATAAAAGAATTGGTTTTCAAAACTCTGAGCAGAGTGCTAAAAAGCTCAGCAAGACAATACAATCCATGAGCACCTTGTTGCCCTCAAAATGAAACTATTTGAGCTGGCATCTTTAAAATCTTGAAGCTGGAATTTCCAGGAAATAACATACCTCATATATTACAGCTGCTCCTTTCTGAGTTCCATCACCACCGATTATATAAACCTTACCAGTAAAAAACACAAGTTATAGCCAGTGGAAATTTATTAAGTGACAAAACCACACTCAAGGCATTTTGCAGCGAGATAGAAGATTTGCCTCGGAGGACACTGACTTCTGGTATAAACAGCAAGTTCATCCCTAAAGATCATATTGTTTGTGACAAAGCAAAAATTCTATTCCTAAACCCCTTTTCTCCCTCTAGCTTCTTTTCCAGATAAAGTCTTTAGCATGAATACACCAAGCATGCTAACAGAAGCCCAGCTTTCTTTACCCCCAAAGAAGATTTTCATGACCAGTATAGTTCCTTCTTCATTAATAAGCAGCTTTTGCAAAAGGTTGAGAAAATCATAGCTTGAATGGTGAGGGATGAAAGCGGAAAAGTATTCTGCCAGTTCCGACACCTATTTATGGATGGACAACTTATCTCAAAGAAAACTTGTTTATGGACAATCTCACACTAGAGATACCTGATTAATTCCACGGTCCTGTATGCTGTCAACAATCTTTGTGGTATCATGGCCTCCTCGTGATGATCCAAGAATTGTACCACCACGTTTATGAATGTCATTAACAGTCTTTGGTGTCAAATTGATGATATTCTTGGAATAGAAACCCCTGTAGCCTCCCTTTTGAAAAAGAACTACAGTATCAGCTGCCAATCAAGTGCAATAGAAAACTTTTCCAAGAGGAAGATGTGAAAACAGAATAAAAGAGGCCATATCAATCTCCAATTGTCAAACATTTATATTTAATAGCCAAAAATGGTTCAAAAACAAAACAGTAACAAGAATCTGCTTTACTATCTAAACTTGCCACACAAAGCAAATTGGTGTCCTTGTACTAGATGCTAACTTGGAGGTCGAGTTAGACCCAAGGTCTAAGCAAATTGAATTATGTCTTAAGTTTCTTTAAGCATTGTCTATGAATCAATTAAGATTCAAGATCTTTTTTATCAAAATTATCACCAGAGTCCTCCACCTCACCCCCACCTCCTTATAGGTATTCTATTCAGAATTGAAGCAGACTGATGCTATAGAAACTTAACAAGGATTACAACTTTATATCACTCAAAATTTCATCTTTCTATCTACCTCACTTGCGTTGTCTTATTACACTTCCCACAAAGCAGTGCTTCCTTTTTTATCCATAACTGTGATAAGATGGATAGAAGATGTCTTCTGATTTTTTTTCTAACTCCAGAACTAGCAACCGATTGCGCTATATTATCATTTCCTAGATAGAAGATTTGACCATGAATTGAACGCGAACTCCAGAATTGGCCTCTGATTCCTTTGGATTCTACGGTTAGTGGATTCAACATGAATACAGAAGCATTATATTTCAATGTTTTGATACAGCCATCATAATTCACCTTCATTCTTTTTCAATAAGGGAATCCATGAATGGCTCTGTGTACCACAGGCTTAATAGTGAAGTACTGAGCTAATAGTTTGAGTCTTACAAATTGCTCTAATATTGACTAAGGAAATGGTCAAGTTCTTTGAGCACATGATGCAACACCTTGGGGGGGGGGGGGGGGGGGGGA
>JAJOOH010019893.1:0-11853 GCA_029582605.1 Solanum gracilifrons | reverse complement strand
AATTCCTTCAGCTGTCTCTACACATCCGCACCTGAACGTCTTTCCTGCAAAACATGGTAAAAACACATCAAAACCAATATAAAAAGGCCTTAGACACACACAACTAGTAAGTGAAATGTATTAGAAATACCGTAAACTCACGGTATATCAGTACCCGGGAGTCGTACCCAAACATTTTGACCCTAAAAACATTTATTAAAACACTAGGGTCACCTCCACTGATTTTAGACCTCATACAACATATAAAAATATGCAAGACACACTAGAACAAACTAGCACGCAAACGACTAGTTTTTGAACGTCTTGAATGTCTCTTTGACGTTTGACTTCAAACTCAACTAAACTGACCTATAAACTCATTTTCAAACATTTATACAAGTTTATCAACTACTAACACGCATGTGAAGCTATAATTATCCTATTTCATTTTGAGGGGCGTTACAATATCCCCCACTTGGAAACATTCGTCCTTGAATGACACTTCAAACATTATAAAGTAAAGACTCTAGGACTAGCAGCCCACAACAAGCTTGTAATATCATTACTACAACACACATCAAGGAGGAAACATCAACTCCACATAAAAAGGCATTACAACAAGTCTGTCATGAAATTCAAGGAAGTAGGAATAACATCTACCACTCAATATGCACAAAACTTTACCACTTCTCATTTCTTTGGAGGGACTTTTTACTCCATAGCATATCATTCTCATTACAACATTTATAAGCTCACCATACAATTTCTCTTAAAAGCATAATCATGCAACATCAAGATCACATCAAGGCATGCTCAACTAGGCATCTCATGGAGCAATTTAAACAATTCTTCATATATGCATATAAATCATGAGGGACATAATCAAGAAAACTCATTTATTTATTTAAATAAGAATTCAACTAAAATATGCACATCATAAGGAGAATATGGAAACTCAATTCACATAAGACTCCAACATGCAACATTCTACTAAGAACTCTTTGTTTCAAGCTTGAATTAGAATTGAAGGAAAAGATAAGGATATCAACAACCTTACTACTCAACTCATCATCCCCCACTTGGGATAAACCCATCTAAGGTTATCATCAAACAACAAAGAAAATTGACTTACCTTCATTTGTTCCATTATCCTTGTTAGCTTGAAGCATATAGAAACGGTTCCTCTTAAGAGCATTTGGATCTGGGCCATCATGAGCACCTTGATTGGCCTCTTTCCCTTTTGCCTTAAGTGTAGGGCAATCTCTCATCTTATGACCCTTACTCCCACATCCAAAGCATCCATCCGTACCGGCAAGACACTTTCCCAAATGTTGCTTTCCACAAGTAGCACACCTAGGCCTCTCAAAAGTAGAACCACCTCTATTCCCTCTTTGAGGTTTAGGGTTAAACACCCTATCATTGTTGACCATTGAAGAATCTTGGTTATAGAACCTCTTCTTAGACCTAGATTGGTTTTGTTTATCCGGCCTAGCCCTCTTCATATCTCTATTCATCCTCCTAAGCTTTGTCTCCTCAAGTTGTTGAGCATAAACCATAAGCCTGGAGATATCCATATCATGATGGAGCATGGCCGTACGACACTCTTCTTCAACCAAACTGGAAACCCCCATCACAAACTTATTCATTCTAGCCCTAGAATTTGCTACCAAGGTAGGAGCATACTTAGAGAGTTGGGTAAACTTGAGAGAGTATTCCTTCATACTCATATTCCCTTGACGTAGGTTCATGAACTCAACCAACTTTTGCTCCCTCAACTCTAAGGGGAAAATCTATCAAGAAAGGCCATCTTAAACACTCCCCAATTTATTGGGTCAGCCCCTATGGGTCTCTCATCCCTCCATTCCTCAAACCACACTTGAGCTACATCCTTGAGTTGGTAGGAAGCCAACTCCGCCTTCTCCCTAGGATTCACTCCTATTGCATCCACAATCTTAAACACCTCATCTATAAAGTTTTGTGAGTCCTCATCTACCTTAGAACCAAAAAAGGTAGGATGGTTCATCCTTGTGAAATCCCTTAACCTTGAGGCCACGGTATTCTCAATAGCATTCACCCTAGGCCCCGCATCTCTATTTGCTTAAGTAGTCATGGCACGGGCTAGGGAAAGAAAAGCCTCTCTAATCTCCCCATTATTCATATCCAGGGGGAATCACCGGAACCACATTCTCTTGCCCACCTAAAGGAGCTTGGTCACCTTGCATTCCTTGGGGAGGAACTCCCCCATCATCTATCTCATCTTCTGCTCTCCTCCGATTAGCCCTCATATTCATATCCTATAAACACAAGAGATGGGTTAGGAAAAGGACACTTATAGACAAAACTCTATGGCACGACATCAAGAATAATGAAAGAAAATGAAACTTCTATCGTCCTATAGCCCCTCGCTCATAGATGCGTCGCGACTCACACCGATGAACAAGACTCTACTAGACGTGGTTTTCAAGACTTTGAACCTAAAAGTAATCTTTAAAACCTTATGCTCTGATACCAAGTTTGTAACGACCCGAGAGCACCCCTTAGCCGTTACATGCGTATTCGACCTCTCGAAGGTCTTATACAAGCCTTAGCATTCATTCATTGCATAGATCATAAAAATCACTAAGAATTTAAAACTTTTATTCAATAAAACCATAAGACTTCAAGAGTCATCAACATTTAAAAATATCAATACGCAAGCGAAACTACTAAGTCTCTTTAGCCAATCTTAGACAGGAACTTAAAACGTACTAAGGGACACGGCCCTTTACAAATGAAATGAAACTTAAGTGTCTAGAACAATTACTAAGAAACTTGTAAACATAGTCCTCGAATCTTGAGGACATACCAAAGACTTGGAAGAGTGAAGCAATCCAAGCAAATCCAAAGTACAATCTCCTCCTAGTTACCACAACCTACACTTGTAGTATAATAGAAGAAAGGGGTTAGTACAACACAAGTACTAAGTATGAAGACATGCAAAACATGCTAAAAAAGACACTTGTTTGGAAGTTATGCTTTCATGCCATTTTGATAAAATCTCATGAAAATCAACATAATAGGCACCTTACAAGTCACAATCAACAAAACAAAGTCATATGCTTCACAATACCTCATAAACATACATAACCCATTTACCTTTACCTTCTTGCCTAGGACCTCAACCTTAAGTAACCCTTATGCAATACCTTTGTGCAATGTATGGGCAACGTCCCATACCATCACCCACACTAAGGAACCACCTTAAGGTCACACAAAGTGCACTTACCATGCATACCTCATCCTTCACCATTTAATCACATAAGACATATAAGCACATAAGCCAACAAGTCACTTCATAAAACTAGAACACTCATCAAATGTCATCCCAAGACTCACCTAAGTAAGACATGGTGAGGCAGCCCATACTACCTCTCCATACCACACCCAAGTGATCCTTAAGGCTACTAAAGACAAGCTCCATTCACATCTCGACATAAATTGTTGATTCAACTTAATGCATTTAGACAACTTCATTCACTAATGACATAAGAACATCACATACATTCAATTCAACATAAGCACTTACATTCAATTCAATATGAGTCACTTTCACATTAGCATGCTCAAAGGACAACACCTTCATTAATTAGCCCAAAGAGACTCATCCATTCATTATCATTACTAAGACACACCAAGATCTCCCTCAAATGTCTACTTGTGCAATGTCTAGGTGATGTCACATTCCACCACCTATCCTAAGTAGTACACCCTTAAGAGACCATAGTTCATTCATTCATTAATGTGGGGGAAGAGCCTTATCTGACATAGACCATAGAGCTTGACATGGAATCCCGGTAGTAACCCTTACCGGATAAGGGATCCCCACTTGCCTAAGGTAGGCTCATTCTTTTAACCTTGACATGGTAGAGACCACTAGATAATCCTATATGGGCACATAGTTAAGGGATAGAAAGATTGGTTCTAAGTACTCTCATGTCAACTCACGAAGGAGCACCCATCTTAAGGGTTGCTACTAATTACTAACATCTCAACTAACGAAGGAGTATCCACCCATCTTCATATCCTCTCGGTGCTAGACATTACTCCCCCACGGAGTTGGACATTCATTTCATTCATTCATTTAGGGATAAAGATTGCTACTAAGTACTCTCATCTCAACTCACGAAGGAGTACCCATGCTAGACCAACATTCATTCATTTAGGGATAAGAATTGCTACTAAGTACTCTCATCTCAACTCACGAAGGAGTACCCATCATAGCCCAACATTCATTCATTTAGGGAAGCTCTTGGATTCAAAAATGAGAAAACCTTTCATCTAGGAACCCATTCATTTAAAGGAGTACTTTATGAGACTATCCTTACAATAGACCCAACTTTCATTCATTAGCATTAACTCCAATTCTTTTCATTCATTCGCACATTCTTCCATTCTTTTCATTCATTCTTCACTAGGTGTGAGACTAGGTAAACATAGTCTATCCTAACCTCACCTTCATTATAAGTCATTCAAAGAAGACAACAACCAAGCATAACACATAAAGTCTCTACACAAGGTCGCCTTTCATACTCTTAGACCATACACAAATTCACATCATATCACATTACCTTCACATAATCAACATTACTCAAAACAACAATCATTCAACTTTGCCTACAAGGCCATGATCACAACATGCTTATAAGTAAACACCTCCCCACTTTCAAATGGATCAAACCTCACAATTTAAACATCTACAACATATAAATAAAATACTATAATCAATAATCTATTCACAACTTCATCATCATCCTAAACCTTAGGTCACAATTTCTCATTCAAGGCCAACATCCAATATAACACAATTGACCATCAATTCCTCATAATTCAATATAGAACAATACATAAATCAATGGCCCATAACAATCTACACATTAATATCACATTATTAGCTCATAATCAATAGACCCACTTTAGACCGAAAAACTAGGATTTCAAGATATACAAGGGTTCATGGAGTTTTTGATCTTAAAACCATCAATATTAAAATAAATCAGCATTGGAAATACTTGCATGCAAGAACCCAAGCTTAGAATTGAAATTGGGGTTTTTAGTGTTTTGAAAAACATTAAAATCACTTTGATTTGGCTCTTTGATTGAAAGGAGAATCAAAGATAAAATCCCCATACCTTTGTGATTAGTTTCCTTAGGAATTTGAAGGAGAAATCAGTAGGAATCCATCCCCTAGCTTGAAGCTTCATCAATGTCTTCCATGGAGGTCTAGAGAGAATTTATTTGAGAGGGAAGGTTCAATTTGGATAATGAGGTATAATTCTAGGTCTTGGGGTTTTAACCAACTTAAAATACCCTAAAATAGGTAGAAGAACCATTTATAATAATTCCCCAAATTACCCAAACCACCACTCACTTAGTTGGACCTTTTAAACAAGTCAAACTTGAGTTTTATTTTTGCATATTTCGTCGGGAAACAAGTCCACGACGCGGAGGTGTTCCCACAACTTTCTGGAAATTAAATTTTGAGACAGTAGAGTCCGCGGTGTCTCCGCAATGTGGAGCTACTCCCTCCATGAACAACTTCAAGCTGCCTTGGCATCTTGTTTGGCCAAGGGTGGGGGTCCTCCTCGGGGACCCTTAGGGTGGTCCCGGGGAGTCATACCCAAATGTTTTGACCCTAAAAACATTTATTAACACACTAGGGTCACCTCCACTGATTTTAGACTTCATACGACACATAAAAACATTCAAGACACACTAGAACAAACTAGCACGCAAACGACTAGTTTTCGAACGTCTTGAACGTCTCTTTAACGTTTGACTCCAAACTCAACTAAACTGACCTATAAACTCATTTTCAAATATTTATTCAATTTTATCAACTACTAACACGCATGTGAAGCTCTAATTATCCTATTTCATTTTGAGGGGCATTACACCATCACCTAACGTTGTCACAGGTTCACTGATTATTCATTCTCATATAGAATATTCTTTGTTTGATCCTAGTTCTACCCTCTCTTATGTTAGTCCCTTTTTTCAAAGTCTGTTTGAAATTGTTTTTGAATTATTATTTAAACAATTCATCATTTCTACTCTTGATTGATGAGTTTGTATTATCTAAAATAGTTTACCACAATTGTGTAGTTTTGGTATTTGGTAGATTTGCTCTTGTTTATCTAAGAGAGCTTGAAATAGTTTATTTTAAGGTTATTGTTGTCATGGAATGTCTAGTATCATGATATGCAAATGTTGATTTTCGATCCAAAATGGCTAAAGATTTCAATTTCCAGATAGGCCGGTCCTAGAATGGAAGGTAATGCTACTATGACCAAAGGTAAGTTTATCTCATACCTTAAGGCCCATGCATTATTATCCAAAGGTTTTATTTCTCATTTGGTTCAAGTTAGAGACCTTGAAAGTAAACCCGTGACTCTTAAATTAATTTTGATGGTAAATAAGTTTACAAGAGTTTTCCCAGAAGACCTATCTAGAGTCCTTTCTAAAAGGTAAATTGATTTTTCCAGCGACCTACTCCCAGGTACTCAATATTTATTGACACCTCCTAATAGAATTTCTCCAACAAAGCTAATATAATTTAAGGAGCTATTGAAATATTTGCCCAAAAAAGTTTTCAGACGGCCTGGAATATAATCGTGGAGTGCACTAATAGTTTTTGTGCTGAAGAAAGATGGCTCTTTGTTAATGTGTATCGACTATAAACAACTGAATAAAGTGATGATCAATAATAACTATCAACTCTCAAGGATTGATGATTTGTTTGACCAGTTTTTGGGATCTCGGTGCTTTTCCAAAGTTGTTGAGGTCCTGATACCACCTTTTATGAGTTAGGGAAGTAGATTTCCCATAGACTACTTTTGGGACCCGATATGGTCGTCATAAGTTTCTGCTGATGTAATTTGGACTTACTAAGGCACTAACAACTTTTATAGATATGATGAATAGGTACTAACAACTTTTATAGATATGATGAATAGGGTACTTAAGCCCTTTCTTGATATGTTTGTGATCTTGTTCACTAACTACATCTTGATTTATTCATGATTAGAAGTCGAGCATGCAGATCACCTAAGGGTTGTGCTACAGACTCTCCAAGAACACAAGGTTTACACTATGTTTTTTAAATGTGAATTTTGGCTAACATCTATATATTTTCTTGGTCATATAATGACAAATGAATGTTTAAGGGCTGATGGATAGAAAATAGAAGTTATAAAGAGTTGTCTTAGACATGTGATACCTATAGAGGTTCGTAGGTTTATTTTAGTATGTATTATCACAAGTTCATGTTAGGTTTTCTTATCATCTCCACACCATCGACGAAGTTGACTCATAAAGAAGTTATGTTTCAGTGGTTAGACGCGTGTGAGCAAGGTTTCCAGAAGTTAAAGGATAAATTAACTTCAGCACCTGCCTTGACTATTCTTGAGGGTACAAAGGGTTATGTTGATTATTGTCATGCTTTCAGAGTTGGGTTGGGTTGTATTATGATGCAACACGATTGCCTATGCCTCTAGATAACTGAGGAAGCAAGAGAAGAATTACCCTACCCATGATCTAGAATTAACTATAGTGTTTGTATTAAAAATAAGGTGTCACTACTTGTAGTACAAATTGATATCTTCATGGTTCATAAGAGATTCCAGTACTTGTTCTAGCAGAAATAGTTGAATTTAAGGCAAACAAGGTGCTTAGAATTGCTAAAAGATTATGATGTAAGTATTTTGTAACATCCAGGTAAAGCAAATGTTGTGTGATGTGGCAGATGATTTAAGCCAGAAGTTTATGGGCATTTTGAGTTATATAGAGGCATACAAAATTTAAATGGTCAAGCTTCGATGCAATTGTCTAACCTATAGATTTAACTTTTTGATGCAAAAAATGGAGACGTTGTTGTTCAAAACATAACAACATCGTCCTTGGTAGCAAAAGTAAAGCAGTGAAAGTACGATGATGTAGAGTTAGTATTTCTTAGAGACAACATTTTACAACAAAAGCAAATCCTATTTAATTGTGGACTAGATAGATTTCTCAAATATCAGGGTCATCTATGTGTGCTTAATGTTTGTAGTTTAATCGATCAAATTGTGAAGGAATCTTATTACTCCCGATATTCAATACATCTAGGTTCCATAAATATGTATCGGTACCTGATGAAACTTTACTGGTGGGGTGGTAGTTAAAGAGATATTGCATGTTTTATAGCTCAATATTATAATATTCAGCAAGTGAAAATTGAGCACCGAAGACTTTGAAGCCAAACTCAAAATAATAAGATACCGGCATGAAAATGGGATTTAATTAATATGAATTCATTGCAGGTTTACGTTGGTCGAGAAGGAAGTACAACTCCATCTGGGTGATTGTAGACAGGTTGATAAAACACGACAACTTATGTTGTAGGAGATTATGCCAAACATTATATACATGAGATAATTCTCCTACAAAGCATTCCTTTTTCAATTATTTCAGATAGAGGTTTACAATTTACAGTGACCTTCTCAAATCCTTCCAAAAAGATCTAGGTATTCATGTGATCCTAAGTACCGTATTCCATCCTCCGAGTGATGAATAGGCTGAATGCACTATTCAGACACTTGAACATATGTTGCATGTATATGTACTAGACTTCAAAGGAAGTTTGAATGATCGTATATGTTTGACTATGTTTTCTTATTATAATAGTTACCACGCGAGTATTGAAATGCCTTCTTATGAAGGTTTATATGGGTGGAAGTGTATATCACCAATAGGTTTATTTTAACTTAACGAGGTAAAATTATTGGGGCAAGATTTAGTGAAGCAAGCTATTGATAAAATAAAGTTAACCCTCATTCGAGGACAAATGATTTAAGGAGGGGAGGATGTAATACCTCATATATTTTAAGGCAAGTAACTCACTAAGCTTAACATGTACGCGTAAAAAAAATTTACTTACATAATCTTTCTTTCGAGCAGATTTGGGAAAATTGATATGACCCATAATTTCTCTTCCAAACAAATCGTAGACATTAAATCTAAATTTCATGCATTAGACTAATTCCCCACTCAAATGGATCTCTTTTGAGGATCAATCAAATATTAGAAATATGATTAAGTTTACAACTTTAACCCATGAATTAATCCCATGCTAATTTTTCTATTCGCATGTTAATTTTCCTAAATCTATGAATGAACATCCATAAAATAGAGAAATAAACAATACCCACTACATTAAATCAACACCTAACCCCATAATGGCATCTTTAGAGTTGGGGTTTTAGACACACATCACAAAAAGTAATGAAATTATACCTATCATGAGAGAAGCCATGGATGTGATGAAATTATGCAATTATAATCAACACCCACTACAATTTGAACTTTCAATTGTCAATTTCAATAGCGGCATTTAAATCCCAATAACTAGGAATATTTCTCAAAGAGTTCAAAAGTTTGCTCTCTCAAAACTCATACAAAGTTAGGAACTCAAATTTTATTCTAAAATATCATAGATTTTCTCTCTCCTTTGGGATATTTATAGTTTCTTAGAGTTTGGGCCAAAATTTACTATGTCACAAACTTGGCAACTTTAGTCTAGCTCACAAAGCAGATTTGGTGAATTGCCATCTATTCCTTTGCTCACGTTTCATTTGCTTCAGGTTTCAAGTGTTTGAACATCAGTCAAAAAAATTGTTTGAGTTTGACTTTCACATTCAGTGGATCGCTGATTACCACTTTTGATCTCCTTTGAAACCTTCATATTTAATCCAAGTCGTGTCACGTTTGGCGATGGTCCTTCACTTAACTCTTCACTTTTGGTGAGTTGTCATTTCACTCATTTGTTTTCCAACTACCTTGAACATTTTGGCCATTATTTAAAGTAGTTATCCTTGCCTTGTCCCTTAGATTTCATAGCTGCAAATAATCAAAATATCATAAGAATATGAGATAACTAGGTATTGAGAACACTAATTGTTGAACTAAATATGCCTCAAATGAGTATAAATCTACCACTCATCAACACCCCCAACATAAACTTTTGTTTGTCCTCAGTAAATCAAGAATACAATTAGTTCAACAAGGGTGTCTAAATCAAGAATACAATTGTTTAAGTATGCTCCAAGCTTGGTAGCTAATCCAAGGGATTTGATGAATAGGCTTATGACGGGGGTGTTCGATTTGGTAGAAGAAGAATGTCGTATGGCAATGCTTGTTGATGATATGGATATCTTACACCTCATGGTGTTTGCCCAACAAATATAAGAGCTAAACTTCAAGAAAGGTGTTTGATCTTTTTGGATATTTAAAAATTACATTTAAAAAATCCTATAAATCACGATAATTAATAACTTAAAATATTTAAATTTAAAAGATAAAAAAGTTTGATTGACTCTCGAAATACTAACGGAGCCACATAATTTGGGACAAAAATAATAACATAATTATTTGAAAGTGACGTAAAAAGCACTACAAATCACAATAAATAACAACTTGAAATACATTTTAACCATATAAAATTGGCAAAAGTACTCATTACCCCCCTGAACTTGGAAGTTTTTTATACGGTGTACATCTAAACTAAATTTCGTTTTAATTACCCCCCGAACTTGTTTATTCCTCCATCGCGTACACCTTTATTGTCCACATTGCGTAGAAATTGACAACACACTCTACTAGGCGCGTGAGGAAGTGATTTTTTGCCACATCATAAAGGTACAACGGTAAAAAACGTAAAATCTCCATTTTTCTTTAATATTTGGCATATTTTAAAGATTTTTCTCTCTCTATTCTCTAACTATTTATTCTCCCTAATCCCTTCTCCCTTTTCAAATTTCAGAATTTTTCTCTCTTTTTTGTTTTAATTGCTCTTGCTAAATTCATGAATTATAATAGGAGACTTGTTTGCTTATGTGGGACTCCTCCAATTCTGAAAATTTCATGGACAAATGACAATCCTGGACGTAGATTTCTTGGTTGTAGACACTATGGGGTATGTATTGTTTCATATTTTTTTGCTTTTTATTTGCCAAGTTCGTATTATGTAATTTTTTTAACTTTGATTTTATGAAATGCAGTCCTCATTTCGAAATCCTTGTAAGTTTTTCGATTGGTATGATCCAGAATTTCCTAGCCAGGCGAATACTGTGATTTTGGGTCTGTTGAAGAAGACCAACAAACAAGAAAAACAGATGAAATGTAGAAGGATGTTGAAACTGATTTTGGGCATTAGTTTGATATGTAATGTGATATTGTTCTTTTATTTAGTGTGTCGTTGAAATATTTTTTGTGAATGCAATTGTTATTAACACAAGGTCTTTTGGTTTGGTTTGGTGTTCTAGGATTCTCATATATATATATACATTTTTGTGTATGTTCAATTGACTTGTCCTTTTTTCATAAAACTACAGTTACATGTAATTGGTAATATGATAACAAAACACGAAATAATAACATAAAGGCATAACATAACTAGTGTTTTCTTGATCATCAAACACAAACATCATAGTGTTTCATTGTTTCAACCAACAACCACAATAACTTAAGTTAACCACCAAAACTAAAAACAGTCACTACTTTAAGTTTGGTTGAACAACCACACAAGCACCAAAACACAAAGCATACACTACTTTAAGTTTGGTTGAACAACCACACAAGCACAAAATACAACCACACAACTAAGAAGTTTTCTTTGAGGGTGATTTTCCCTTGGCTTGTGCCCTTGTTTGAACTCCAGCAGCTTTTGATCTAGTTTGAATATGACGCATAACACTTTGGACTCGAAGTTCTCTTTGAGTCATGGCCTGTTTGCCTTTCCACTTCAGTCCCTTGGTAGGTTTAAAACCAATATCACCTGTCACATGCGCAGAACTCACCACA
>JAJOOH010019892.1:0-17106 GCA_029582605.1 Solanum gracilifrons | reverse complement strand
AATAGAAGAAACAAAAAATGAAAAGATAATTGCTTTAGAGAAAGAGTTAGCTACACTAAAAGAACTATACGCAATTAAACAAAAGGAAAAACAACTCGAAAAAAAGCTAAAAAATGAAATAGAAAAATTCAAAGAAAAAATACAAATTGAAGAACAACCAGAAATAAGTATTGATGATATAAACGAAGATCACTCAGAACAAGGTTCAGACATAAGCGAAACATATACATAAATTTTAGCAAATATTGAAGAAAAGGGTACACAAAAACTTACAGAAATAAATATAGGAGATATTCATGAAAATGAAGATACAAAAAAAGCAAGCACATCATCAGAAGTTAAAAATTCAAAGACATTAAATCCAACATATTATACAGTTAGTTATGAACAATCTGATAGAGACAATAGTATATGGAATAAAAGTGTAAATAGAAAATGGACACCAATTCCAACAACAACACATAGTAATTTTTTAGATCTAAATTGTGTAACAGATATAAACAAAACAATCCAACTATGGATAGGATATATATTAAAACAAATAATAGATAATAAAATAGGAATGTCAGAAGTACCAGGATACATAGAAAGAACACTTATAGGAACGGTAAAACTATGGTTACAAGACCTAACGGAAGAAAGTATAAAAACATTAAAAAATAATAAAAGAATAGATGGTGAAATAGCAACAACATCAATTGACATCTTAAATAAATATGAAATAGCAATAAGAAATGAATTTAGTAGTACAACTACAGAAGCAAAAGAACAAAATAAAGAAAAACAATTAAATAGAAATTTAATGTTAAAATTAGCAATATGTAACATGTGTTATATAGATGAATATACATGAGTATTTAGAGAATATTACTATAAAGGAACATATAGTACAGAACAAGGAAAATAAATATGAAGTTTATATTTCGCAAAATTACTAGAACCTTTTAGTTCAAAAATAATAAAAGATTGGAATGAAGCAGGACTACAAGATACTTTAGGAGCAAGAATACGATTCTTACAAAAATGGTATTCAGAAATATGTGAAAAATGTAGAGAGAAAATAAAAATGAAAAAATCCATAATAAAAAATCTATCATGTTGTAAAGATAAGGTAGCACCTCAATTTGGATGTACAGATGATTACTATAAAAAGAAATATAGGAAACAGGGTAAATACAAAAAATATAAGTCCCAAATAAATATAAAAGACCTCGAAGAAGATACTACATAAAAAATCATAATAACAAAAGACCATTTAGACAAAAGAAAAAAATAATTGAATGTACCTGTTATAATTGTTGAAAACTAGGACATATAGCTAAAGATTGTATACTACCCCAAAATCCTAAGAAAAAACAAATATCCGAAGTAATAATAGATAATAAAGAAGAATATACACAAATAGAATATATAGATTATGAGCCAGAAAGTGATGATAGTATATATGAATTATCCGAAAATGAAGAAGAGGATAATTTCTATGACAATATATATGGCTGAAAAAGACGTACAAATAAAAACTCAAGAGGATCATATAATTGAATAATCCATGGAACAAAAAGTAATATTTGATATTAATATATTTGAACAAATAAAAGGAAAAGAACTGAATATTAATCAATATTTGCTAAAATTTTTGTATATGTTTCACTTATATCTGAACCTTGTTCTGAGTGATCTTCGTTTATATCATCAATACTTATTTCTGGTTCTTCTTCAATTTGTAATTTTTCTTTGAATTTTTCTATTTCGTTTTTTAGCTTTGTTTCGAGTTCTTTTTCCTTTTGTTTAATTGTGTATAGTTCTTTTAGTGTAGCTAACTCTTTCTCTAAAGCAATTATCTTTTCATTTTTTGTTTCTTCTATTTTTTCTATTTCTAGTTTTGAGTGTTGTCTTATAATTTCTATCTCCTTTTTTCTATCTACTTCCTCATTTTCTTTTGCTATTCTTATCATTACAGCTAAACTATCTTCTAATCTTAATGATTCTTTTTCTAGTATTAGGTTTAAGTTTTCTCCTATTTTTTTATACATAATCGTAAGTAGACATACCTGTTCTTCTATATCTATGACATCTGGTTGATTTAGATCTATTTCATGCTCCATATCTTCTTTGAAGTTTTATCTTAATTGCAGTAATTGAAAGTATTTTTTGAGTTGTCGGAAGGCTTCTATATTTTCATTTACATTTTCTTCCTTTAAATAAGAATTTTTTTTTACAAAAATCTACTTATTCACAAACAGTTCTTATCCAACCTTTACAACTTTATACTATTTACTTTAAGACTTCTATCCTCCCTTACACCTTTACACTATTTACTTTAAGACTTTTACATTTATCTTTACATTTTTACACTATTTACTTGAAGACTTTTATTATACCTCTTGTCTTCTTTTTCTTCCACTTGTCTGCAATAATCGTAGCTTGTCTGCCATGCATATCTCCTTTTGTCCTTTTCTCCTATCTTGTCTTTGCTTTTCTTGTATTATTCTAGCTGGACATCTGGTATCACATTATCGTCTCCGTTGCATTTTGAACATATATGATCTAGATATTTATGTCCAATTAATTTACAGTATCTGGTTAATAGTTCATTTGAGATGAATCCTTTCTTTAATGCTCTGGTCATAGGTTGTTCTTCCGGTTTGAGTAAAGATAATATCCACTTTTGTACTTCGTTCATATCTGCTTGCCTTAGCTCAATTGAGTTTGAATATATCATTAGTTGATCTCGTGAATAATAACCCCATATGGCATTTCCATTTAGATAATTGTTTGCTAGTTCTTGGATAATTGTTGACATACCAATTATTCTCTTATTAGCATAAAAACTTGGTATCTCGATTTCTTGTATCTCCGATTGTTGTCCGATATCTTCTAGAATTATCATATCTCTGGTTAGTCCTATTTTAACAACTTGTATTATTGGTTTTATTTTATCATATAGTATCTCTGCCGGAGCCGCATAAAACTTTATATATAATAAATTGTCTTTTGTTACTCTTTTATAAGTAATGAATGCTCTGTGTACCTCTTAGCTCTTCTCCGTCGTATGCATAGACTGTACTCAATAATCCATAGTTGTAACAAGTTTTGACTAAGTTTGTTTTAGTTTATGGCTGGGCTATTAACTTATTGTATCCTAGTAATTTCTAGGTTAAATAATCCTGGGTTGGTTCTTTAGTAGTGGTAGATTTGGGATTAAGATTCAAATATGTTTGGATTTTGTGTATATTCCTAATATAGGTTTGTGTTATATGGTTATAAATCATAATATCAAAAGATCATTTAGAGAAAAGAAAAAAATAACCGAATGTACCTGTTATAATTGTGGAAAACTAGGACATTTAGCTAAAGATTGTAAATTACCTCAAAATCTTAAGAAAATACAAATATCCGAAGTAATAATAGATAATGAAGAAGAATATACACAAATAGAATATATAGATTATGAGCCAGAAAGTGATAATAGTATATATGAATTATCTGAAAATGAAGAAGAAGATAATTTTTATGATAATATAGATGACTGAAGAAGACGTACAAATAATAACTTAAGAGGATCATATAACTGAAGAATCCACGGAACAAAAAGTAATATTTGATATTAATATATTTGAACAAATAAAAGGAAAAGAACTAGACCTAAGCGTAGAAAAAATATATAAAGTACCAATAATAAAAAATTTGTTTGAAAGACAAAAGGAAGAATATTACGTTGTAAGCCAAAAAGAGCACATAGTAGATTGTAAATATACAAAAGAAAAATAAAAAATACCAATAATAAATAAAGAAATACAAGAAATTAAAGCTAAAGAACCAATAAAATATGTACACCTAGGAGGAACATAGATATCAATAAAAACATGTTTTGGAGAAGGAATAGACACACCTATAGAAATATATCTAGCAGACGATAGGATTGTAGAACCTATAGAAAAAAGCATAATAAGTGCAGAAAAAGGAAACCTAATATACTAAAAATTTAAATTTATAATAAGCGCCAACTATTTGGTAGCAATAAACGATAAAAACATAGATAAATATTTAGTGTTATACTGGAAAATGTTAGGAATAGAATTAGCCCCAGGAAGTATCCAATTTTGTGAGTATGTTGATAGGCATTGAAAGCTTTATCATAATATTCTTGTCTTAAGGGTATTAGTCTAATTATTTCTCTTATATTTTCTAGAATGTATTCTATATATTGTATATCTTAGGTTCTTTGATATATTTCTATGTTTTCTTTTATTAGATCTCCTAGTAAGGTTATTCCTTCAATAGTTTCTTGCCAAAATTAAAATTATTCGTAATTTATCATTAGATTGAGTATTCTAATTTTATACCACTAATATTAATTCGTTCTAGGTCTATATCTATTTCATTTATTTCGTCTATTTCATACCATATTTGAGTTTCTAGTTCTAGTTCTTCTAAGTCAAATATTTTTTCCCATATTATTCTTCTTAATTCAATTATTTTTATATCTTTTAGGATATTTAAAATCAGTGTTTCATAAGCTAATATCATTTCATCATGTAGGTAAGTAGTCATGCTTATTATGCTTTTAATCAATAATTCCCTTATACCATATCATAACAAATACTATTCCTCTTAGATCATTATAAACTAGACTATTTTTAAACATGTTTCCCTGTCACTATTAACATCGTACTTTCGAAGGTACTTCCTTCCTAAACAGCGCCTCAACTTTGTTTACTCCCCTCACGACTTCCCTCCCTATGGTTTCAACTTTAGGATGGCATGGTTGTAGAAGTTTTTCCTTTTTCCTTCATGTTAACAAACTAGAAAACATGCTTCAAATAACTCTAGTATATAATAACTAATATAAACTTATTTAATCATGCTATGATATTCAGGAATCAATAGATTTAGCTATACATAATCGTAAGTAGACATATATGTTCTTCTATATGTATGGTATCTGATTGATTTTGATCTATTTCATGCTCCATATCTTCTTTGAAGTTTTATCTTAATTGTAGTAATTGAAAGTATTTTTAGAGTTGTCGGAAGGCTTCTATATTTTCATTTACATTTTCTTCCTTTAAATAGGATTTTTTTTTTAAAAATCTACTTATTCCCAAACAGTTCTTATCCTACCTTTACAGCTTTATACTATTTACTTTAAGACTTCTATCCCCCTTACACCTTTACACTATTTACTTTAAGACTTTTACATTTATCTTTACATCTTTACACTATTTACTTTAAGACTTTTATTATATCTGTTGTCTTCTTTTTCTTCCACTTGTCTGCAATAATAGTAGATTGTCTGCCATGCTTTTCTCCTTTTGTCCTTTTCTCCTATCTTGTCTTTGCGTTTCTTGTATTATTCTAGCTGGATATCAGGTATCACATTATCGTCTCCGTTGCATTTTGAACATATATGATCTGGATATTTATGTCCAATTAGTTTACAGTATCTGGCTAATAGTTCATTTGAGATGAAACCTTTCTTTAATGCTATGCTAATGGGTTGTTCTTCTGGTTTGAGTAAAGATAATATCCATTTTTATACTTCGTTCATATATGCTTGCCTTAGCTCCCTTGAGTTTGAATATATCATTAGTTGATCTCATGAATAATAACTCCATATGGCATTTCCATTTAGATAATTGTTTGCTAGTTCTTGGATAATTGTTGACATACCAATTATTCTCTTATTAGAATAAAAACTTGGTATCTCAATTTCTTGTATCTCCGGTTGTTGTCCGATATCTTCTGGAATTATCATATCTCTGGTCAGTCCTATTTTTACAACTTGTATTATTGGTTTTATTTCATCATATAGTATCTCGGCCGGGGACGCATATAACTTTATATAGAATAAATTGCCTTTTGTTACTCTTTTATAAGTTATGAATGCTCTGTGTACCTCTGGTATACTGCTTAGCTCTTCTCCATCGTATGTATAGACTGTACTCAATAATCCATAGTTGTAACAAGTTTTGACTAAGTTTGCTTTAGTTTATGGCTGGACTATTAATTTATTGTATCCTTGCAATTTCTGGGTTAAATAATCCTGGGTTGGTTCTTTAGTAGTGGTAGATCTGGGATTAAGATTCAAATATGTTTGGATTTTGTGTATATTCCTAATTTAGGTTTGTGTTATATGGTCATAAATCTTTTTGTCTTTGTTTATGCTCTCTGGATATGTTTAGGTTTGTGGAGTGTAATCAATGGGTCTTTTGGTATTTTTGGTGTAAATGGTCTTTCAAACATTTTGTTTAGATTGGTGCTTGTATATCGTTTTTTAACTGTTTTGCTTGTACCTGAAGCTGTACTAAAACAATCATTATGGGTTTTTTGGAGTATCCCAACATCTTCTTCTTGCTCTGAATGTTTCATGTCTTCCGATTGACATAGCTCTGCATGTTTATAGTCATGCGACTGACTTATAATAGCTTTAGACTTCAGTTTTTCTTCATTAGTCTTTAGCTTTTGTATCTCATTTTCCATACTATCCACTTTTATGCAAAGTGTAGTAATGGCTTTGAGTATATCTTCCATTGTACTGAATTTTTAAGTTTGGGTAACTTTGTCTTGATATGTAATCCGCAATAACATTTTTGTTCGTACTTATTATTTCAATTGTAAATGTAAAATTTAGTCTATTTAATACTAGTCTTTGTATTTCTTTTGTTGTAACTGAGCCTTGTACCTTTCTTGTTATCCACCATTTTACCTGGGTATTATGTGTTCTCACAATAAATTTGTTATACACAATATATGGTTCAAAGGCTAATAAACACTTGTATATCGAATATAATTCTTTTCTATTTATTTCCCATTTTATTTCTGGGTTTGTAAATGTTCCTGAATAGTATCTACAATGATGTTCTATTTTTTCTTTATCATATCTATATTTTAATACTCCTCCGTAGCTTATTTCACTGGCATCTGATTTGACTATATAGGTAATTTTTTTGTTTTCATCTGGAAAACATAACTTAGGTAACTTTTTGCATAGCGATTTTTATTTTCGCACTTGTGCTTGATCTTTATCGTCAAAGTGATATTCTACATCTTTCTTTAATTTTTTATATAATGGTTTTAGCTTCTCTGCTAATTTTGGTATATATTCTCTTACTTGATTTACTAATCCTAGAAATGATTGTAATTTCTTTTTTGTATCTATTTGTTTTACAGAATTTATTATTTTTTGTACTATGTGTGTTAGCATTTTTATACCATTTTTATCTATTTGTATCACTAGGAATTCTATTTGATTTTTCATTATTTCTGTCTTTTTCTTACTTAGGCTTATCCCTGAGTATGTTATAATATGTATACATTTTTCTAGTAATTTTATATGCTCATCTTGCGTCCTTGAATATAATAATATATCATCTATGCATATTATACAATTTTCTAGTTGGCTAAAGTAATTGTCCATAAAATGTTGGTATCTTCCTAGTGCATTTTTATATCCAAATGGTAGTACATTCCATTCATAAAATCCTTGTGGTACTGTGAATACTGTTAGATTTTTAGATTCTTCTTCTAATTTAAGGTGGTAAAATCCCGATTTGCAATCAAATTTACTAAAGTAATTATATCCTTGAATTTGTCTTATCTTTAATATTTTATTTGGTATTGGGTAGTTATACATTTTTGTTTTTGCATTTACATTTCTATAGTCAATAACCATCCGGCTTTTTCCTCTTTTTTGTTTACTGTGTTTATTTACTATAAGTGCTGGGCTTGTATGTTTACTGTTACTTTCTTGTATGTATTTATTTTCTAATAGTTCGTTTATATGCATCTTAAATTCTCTCAGATCATTAAAATTATATTTTAATGGTTTTTGGGTTATTATACTATTATCATCAATTAGTTCAATTTTTATTTTTGTTTTATGTTTTTCCCAACCTTTTAAGGGGTCTTCACTATATAATTGTTCTAGTTTTTCTTGAATTATTTTTAGTTTGTCTATTGAAAATATGATTAGTTCTATCTTATGGCTGCTTTCTTTACATTTTCTAGTTTTTGGGTAATTTTTTCGCTACCTTTTATCCATGGTGTAGTTTTTCTATTTTTATTGTATACTCGTTTTGGTCCTACTTTATGTTTACATGGTGTAGTAAACCACCAGTGTGTTTTTGTTAATATATGTGGGTATAGTTTTTCTATGAATGGCATTCCTAGAAGCATATCTTTGTTTGTAAATTCATAACTATATATTTCTTCTATTGTTAGTATTTTATCCCATATTTGTAATTTTATATTCTTTGTTTTATATGTTATCATACTTCCTTCGTTATTAAATCCTGTTACTACTATTGGTGTTTTTAATTTTTCCCATCTTTCTTCTGGTAAACAATTGTATTTACACATATTAGCTTCTGCTCCTATATCTATCATCGGGGTATAATATCTATTGTAGTATTTTTCTATTATTATTTTTGCAAGTATATATATTTTCATATTGTCTTTTTTATTACTACCTTTTTATTTTTATAGGTTATAGTTAATTGTGTGTTTTCTAAGTTATATGGTTTCATTTCTTCTAACCGTTTTATTCTTAGTGTAATGTTCTTATCTCCTTGGTAAATTTTGAATTTTATTGGCATTATTATTCCTCCAATAATTATTTCTTTTTCTGTTGTTTCCTCAGGATTTAATAATATTTTTGGTAATTCGGGGCATATTTGTTCTTTAGAGGTTATTTCATCTTCTACTACTAGTTCTCTTGTTATATAATTTTCTTCTTGACCAGTGTTTCTTATTATAATGTATTTTCGTTGTTCCATTATTCCAGTTATATAGTAATGGTATGGTTCTATTTCTTTTATTTGGTATTCTACAAATTTTGTTGATAGTTGAGGTGTTTCATTACTGTAGTTTATTCCTTTTATTCTTTTTGATGTACTTATTCTGTCACTCACTATTTCTAAATCTTCTTCTATATCCATCTCTTTTTAACTTTAATCATTATTATCTATTACTGTAACAATTTGTTCCAATGGGTTTTCTATTTTTATTCTATTTATCTTATTTTCCGCTGTTATTTTATGTTTTGTTGTTAGTACATATAGATTTTTACATCTCGCTGTAAATATCTTACATCTTGGGGCTAGTTCTATTCCTGACATTTTCCAGTATAACACTAAATATTTATCTATGTTTCTATCGTTTATTGCTACCGAATAGTTGGCGCTTATTATAAATTTAAATTTTTGGTATATTGGGTTTCCTTTTATTGCACTTATTATGCTTTTTTCTATAGGTTCTACAATCCTATCGTCTGCTAGATATATTTCTATAGGTGTGTCTATTCCTTCTCTAAAACGTGATTTTATTAATATCTCTATTCCTCCTAGGTATACATATTTTATTGGTTCTTTAGCTTTAATTTCTTGTATTTCTTTATTTATTATCCTTTTATTTATTATTGGTATTTTTGCTTTTCCTTTTGTATATTTACAATCTACTATGTGCTCTTTTAGGCTTACAATGTAATATTCTTCCTTTTGTCTTTTAAACAAATTTTTTATTATTGGTACTTTAAATATTTTTTCTACGCTTAGGTCTAGTTCTTTGTTCAAATATATTAATATCAAATATTACTTTTTGTTCCGTGGATTCTTCAGTTATATGATCCTCTTGAGTTATTATTTGTACGTATTTTTCAGTCATCTATATTATCATAGAAATTATCTTCTTCTACATTTTCGGATACTACATATATACTATCATCACTTTCTGGCTCATAATCTATATATTCTATTTGTGTATATTCTTCTTCATTATCTATTATTACTTCGGATATTTGTTTTTTCTTAGGATTTTCGGGTAATTTACAATCTTTAGCTATATGTCCTAGTTTTCCACAATTATAACAGGTACATTCAGTTATTTTTTCTTTTGTCTAAATGGTCTTTTGTTATTATGATTTTTTATATAGTATCTTCTTCGAGGTCTTTTATATTTATATTGGGAGTTATATTTTTTATATTTACCCTGTTTCCTATATTTGTTTTTATAGTAATCATATGTACATCCAAATTGAGGTGCTACCTTATCTTTACAACATGATAGATTTTTTATTATGAATTTTTCCATTTTTATTTTCTCCTAAAGTATCTTGTAGTCCTGCTTCATTCCGATCTTTTATTATTTTTGAACTAAAAGGTTCTAGTAATTTTGTGAAATATAATCTTCTCATTTCTTTTCTTTCTTCTATACTATATGTTCCTTTATAGTAATATTCTCTAAATACACATGTATATTCTTCTATATAACACATGTTACATATTGCTAATTTTAACATTAAATTTCTATTTAATTGTTTTTCTTTATTTTGTTCTTCTGCTTCTGTAGTTGTACTACTAAATTCATTTCTTATTGCTATTTCATATTTTTTTAATATGTCAATTGACGTTGTTGCTATTTCACCATCTATTCTTTTATTATTTTTTAAAGTTCTTATACTTTCTTCCGTTAGGTTTTGTAACCACAGTTTTACCGTTCCTATAAGTGTTCTTTCTATGTATCCTGGTACTTTTGACATTCCTATTTTATTATCTCTTATTTGTTTTGATAAATATCCTATCCATAGTTGGATTGTTTTGTTTATATCTGTTGCACAATCTAGATCTAAAAAATTACTATGCGTAGTTGTTGGAATTGGTGTCCATTTTCTATTTAACCTTTTATTCCATATACTATTGCCTCTATCAGATTGTTCATAACTAACTGTATAATATGTTGGATTTAATGTCTTTGGATTTTTAACTTCTGATGAAGTGCTTGCATTTTTTGTATCTTCATTTTCATTAATATCTCCTATATTTATTTTTGTAAGTTTTTGTGTACCCTTTTCTTCAATATATGCTAAAATTTCTGTATATGTTTCGCTTATGTCTGAACCTTGTTCTGAGTGATCTTCGTTTATATCATCAATACTTATTTCTGGTTCTTCTTCAATTTGTAATTTTTCTTTGAATTTTTCTATTTCATTTTTTAGCTTTTTTTCAATTTCTTTTTCCTTTTGTTTAATTGCGTATAGTTCTTTTAGTGTAGCTAACTCTTTCTCTAAAGCAATTAACTTTTCATTTTTTGTTTCTTCTATTTTTTGTATTTCTAGTTTTGCATGTTGTCTTATAATTTCTATCTCCTTTTTTCTATCTATTTCCTCATTTTCTTTTGCTATTCTTATCATGGCTACTAAACTATCTTCTAATATTAATGATTCTTTTTCTAGCATTAGGTTTAAGTTTTCTCCTATTTTTTTATATCTTCTTCCTAGATTCGAAAATATTATCTTTATTTTTAATCCGTCTTGGTTTTCATATGTTTTTTCGTCTATGGCAAATTCTTCTTTATTCATTATAGATTCTGCTTTAGTTTATATTCTATTTGTTGTATTTGTAGTTGTATTTTAAATATTATTTTTCTTTGGGCTAATAGAGATTTTTGACGTACTCCTGCGTATATGTTATATTTAAGTCTTTCTTATTTATGTTTTAACTCATAGGGTTTCTCTATAACAGTCCTATCCATATTACCCATATCCATAGCTCTGATACCAATTTTGTGTGTATGCTGTCCAATTTTGTGAGTATGTTGTTAGGCATTGAAAGCTTTATCATAATATTCTTGTCTTAAGGGTATTAGTCTAATTATTTCTCTTATATTTTCTAGAATGTATTCTATATATTGTATATCTTGGGTTCTTTGATATATTTCTATGTTTTCTTTTATTAGATCTCCTAGTAAGGTTATTCCTTCAATAGTTTCTTGCCAATATTGAAAGTATTCGTAATTTATCACTAGTCTGAGCATTCTAATTCTAGACCGCTAACATTAATTCGTTCTAGGTCTCTATCTATTTCATTTATTTCGTCTATTTCATACCATATTTGAGTTGCTAGTTCTAGTTCTTCTAAGTCAAATATTTTTTCCCATATTATTCTTCTTAATTCAATTATTTTTATATCTTTTAGGATATATAAAATCAGTGTTTCATAAGCTAATATCATTTCATCATGTAGGTAAGTAGTCATGCTTATTATGCTTTTAATCAATAATTCCCTTATACCATATCATAACAAATACTATTCATATTAGATCATTATAAACTAGATTATTTTTAACCATGTTTCCCTGTCACTATTAACATCGTACTTTCGAAGGTACTTCCTTCCTAAACAACGCCTCAACTTTGTTTACTCCACTCACGGCTTCCCTGCCTATGGTTTCAACTTTAGGATGACATAGTTCTGGAAGTTTTTCCTTTTTTCCTCATGTTAACAAACTAGAAAACATGCTTCAAATAATTCTAGTATATAATAACTAATATAAACTTATTTAATCATGCTATGATATTCAGGAATCAATAGATTTAGCTATACATAATCGTAAGTAGACATACCTGTTCTTCTATATGTATGATATCTGGTTGATTTTGATCTATTTCATGCTCCATATCTTCTTTGAAGTTTTATCCTAATTGCAGTAATTGAAAGTATTTTTAGAGTTGTCGGAAGGCTTCTGTATTTTCATTTACATTTTCTTCCTTTAAATAGGATTTTTTTTTTTACAAAAATCTACCTATTCACAAACAGTTCTTATCCTACCTTTACAACTTTATATTATTTACTTTAAGACTTCTATCCTCCCTTACACCTTTGCACTATTTACTTTAAAACTTTTACATTTATCTTTACATCTTTACACTATTTACTTTAAGACTTTTATTATATCTCTTGTCTTCTTTTTCTTCCACTTGTCTGCAATAATAGTAGCTCGTCTGCCATGCTTATCTCTTTTTGTCCTTTTCTCCTATCTTGTCTTTGCTTTTCTTGTATTATTCTAGCTGGGACATCTGGTATCACATTATCGTCTCCGTTGTATTTTGAACATATATGATCTAGATATTTATGTCCAATTAGTTTACAGTATCTGGTTAATAGTTCATTTGAGATTAAAACCTTTGTTTAATGCTCTGGTAATAGGTTGTTCTTCCAGTTTGAGTAAAGATAATATCCATTTATGTACTTCGTTCATATCTGCTTGCTTTAGCTCCCTTGAGTTTGAATATATCATTAGTTGATCTCGTGAATAATAACTCCATATGGCATTTCCATTTAGATAATTGTTTGCTAGTTGTCGGATAATTGTTAACATACCAATTATTCTCTTATTAGCATAAAAACTTGGTATCTCCGATTGTTGTCCGATATCTTCTTGAATTATCATATCTCTGGTTAGTCCTATTTTTACAACTTGTATTATTGGTTTTATTATATCATATAGTATCTCTGTCGGGGCCGCATAAAACTTTATATAGAATAAATTGCCTTTTGTTACTCTTTTATAAGTTATGAATGCTCTGTGTACCTCTGGTATACCGCTTAGCTCTTCTTCGTTGTATGTATAGACTGTACTCAATAATCCTTAGTTGTAACAAGTTTTGACTAAGTTTGCTTTAGTTTGTGGCTGGGCTATTAACATATTGTATCCTTGTAATTTGTGGGTTAAATAATCCTAGGTTGGTTCTTTAGTAGTGGTAGATCTGGGATTAAGATTCAAATATGTTTGGATTTTGTGTATATTCCTAATATAGGTTTGTGTTATATGGTTATAAATCTTTTTGTCTTTGTTTAGCTCTCTGCATATGTTGAGGTTTGTGGTAGTGTAATCAATGGGTCTTTTGGTATTTTTGGTATAAATGGTCTTTCAAACATTTTGTTTAGATTGGTGCTTGTATAATGTTTTTTAATTGTTTTGCTTGTACCTGCAGTTGTACTAAAAGAATCATTATGGGTTTTTTGGAATATCTCAACGTCTCCTTCTAGCTCTGGATGTTTCGTGTCTTCTGATTGACATAGCTCTACATGTTTATAGTCATGCGACTGACTTATAATAGCTTTAGACTTCAGTATTTATTCATTAGTCTTTAGCTTTTGTATCTCATTTTCCATACTATCCCCTTTTATGCAATGTGTAGATTAGGCTTTGAGTATATCTTCCATTGTACTATCTTTTTCAGTTTGGGTAGCTTTGTCTTGATATGTAATCTGCAGTAACATTTTTGTTAGTACTTATTATTTCAATTGTAAATGTAAAATTTAGTATATTTAATACTAGTCTTCGTATTTCTTTTGTTGTAACTGAGTCTTGTACCTTTCTTGTTATCCACCATTTTACCTGGGTATTATGTGTTCTCACATTAAATTTGTTATACACAATATATGGTTCAAAGGCTAATAAACACTTGTATATCGAATATAATTCTTTTCTATTTATTTCCCATTTTATTTCTGGGTTTGTAAATGTTCTTGAATGGTATCTACAATGATGTTCTATTGTTTCTTTATCATATCTATATTTTAATACTCCTCCGTTGCTTATTTCACTAGCATTTTATTCTACTATATAGGTAAATTTTTTGTTTTCATCTGGAAAGCATAACTTAGGTAACTTTTTGCATAGAGATTTTATTTTTCGCACTTGTGCTTGATCTTTATCGTCAAAGTGATATTCTACATCTTTCTTTAATTTTTTATATAATGGTTTTAGATTCTCTGCTAATTTTGTTATATATTCTCTTACTTGATTTACTAATCCTAGAAATGATTGTCATTTCTTTTCTGTATCTCTTTGTTCTTCAGAATTTATTATTTTTTGTACTATGTGTGTTTGCATTTTTATACCATTTTTATCTATTTGTATCCCTAGGAATTATATTTGATTTTTCATTATTTCTACCTTTTTCTTACTTAGGCTTATCCCTGAGTATGTTATAATATGTATAAATTTTTCTTGTAATTTTATATGCTCATCTTGCGTCCTTGAATATAATAATATATCATCTATGCATATTATACAATTTTCTAGTTGGCTAAAGTAATTGTCCATAAAATGTTGGTATCTTCCTAGTGCATTTTTATATCCAAATGGTAGTACATTCCATTCATAAAATCCTTGTGGTACTGTGAATGCTGTTAGATTTTTAGATTCTTCTTCTAATTTAAGGTGGTAAAATTCCGATTTGCAATCAAATTTACTAAAGTAATTATATCCTTGAATTTGTCTTATCTTTAATATTTTATTTGATATTGGGTAGTTATACGTTTTTTTTTTGCATTTACATTTCTATAGTCAATAACCATCCGGCTTTTTCCTCTTTTTTGTTCACTGTGTTTATTTACTATAAATGTTGGCCTTGTATGTTTACTGTTACTTTCTTGTATGTATTTATTTTCTAATAGTTCGTTTATATGCATCTTAAACTCTGTCAGATCATTAAAATTATATTTTAATGGTTTTTGGGTTATTATACTATTATCATCAATTAGTTCGATTTTTATTTTTGTTTTATGTTTTTCCCAACCTTTTAAGGTGTCTTAACTATATAATAGTTCTAGTTTTTCTTGAATTACTTTCAGTTTGTCTATTGAAAATATAATTAGTTCTATCTTATGGCTGCTTTCTTTAACATTTTCTAGTTTTTGGGTAGTTTTTTCGCTACCTATTACCCATGGTGTAGTTTTTCTATTTTTATTGTATACTCTTTTTGCTCCTACTTTTTGTTTACATGGTGTAGTAAACCACCAGTGTGTTTTTGTTATTACATGTGGGTATAGTTTTTCTAAGAATGGCATTCCTAGAAGCATATATTTGTTTGTAAATTCATAACTATATATTTCTTCTATTGTTAGTATTTTATCCCATATTTGTAATTTTATATTCTTTGCTTTATATGTTATCTTTGTGTGTTTGTGTGTTTTCTAAGTTCTATGGTTTCATTTCTTCTAACCATTTTATTCCTAGTGTGATGTTCTTATATCCTTGGTAAATTTTGAATTTTATTGGCAATATTATTCTTCCAATAATTATTTCTTTTTCTGTTGTTTCCTCAGGATTTAATAATATTTTTGGTAATTCGGGGCATATTTGTTCTTTAGAGGTTATTTCATCTTCTACTACTAGTTCTCTTGTTATATAATTTTCTTCTTGACCAGTGTTTATTATTATAATGTATTTTCGTTGTTCCATTATTCCGGTTATATAGTAATGGTATGGTTCTATTTCTTTTATTTGGTATTCTACAGATTTTCTTGATAGTTGGGGTGTTTCATTACTGTAGTTTATTCCTTTTATTCTTTTTGATGTACTTATTCTTTCACTTACTAATTCTAAATCTTCTTCTATATCCATCTCTTTGTAACTATAATCATTATTATCTATTACTGTAACAATTGGTTCAAATGGGTTTTCTATTTTTATAGCTACGAAATTTTTAGCGACGGCATGAAATTTGTCACTAATTGTTCACTTTTAGTGACAAAAATTAAATTTTGTGGTTAAATACATGAGGCTTATATTATTAGAGACGAAACACAAAAATTCGTGGCGAAGTTTTGTCCAATTGAGTTTCCCACCAAAAAGTAAATTGGCGCCATTTGTTGAGTACTGTTAGCCACGAATTTGAAGTCACCGGTGACACATTATTTTGTCATTAATGATATTCTCAATTAGTGACAAATCATTTTTTGTCCCTAATTTAGGGAAATTTTGAATACGAAAATTTTTTGTCACAAAAAATATATTGACACATCAGTGACAAACCATTTTTGTCCTAAAATTAGTTAAATTTTATATACAAAAAATTTTTGTCGCAAAAAGTACAATGATATATTAGTGACAAATCATTTTTTGTCCTAAAACTAGATAAATTTTGGATACAAATTTTTTTCGTCACAAAAATATATATTGATTCATTAGTGACAAATAATTTTTTGTCCTAAAATTAGTTAGATTTTAGATATGAAAAACTTTGTTAGAAAAATATATTGACAATAGGTGACGAACTAGAATTTGTAGTTAATCATAGTAAACTTTAGCAACAAAATTTTATATTCAATTGTGACCGTAATTTTTGTCACTAATAGTTCAAACAATTAGTGACAATCGTATTATTGTCTCTATTTAACCTACAATTTAGTTACAAAAAAAAATTGTCAGAAAAAAATATATGTTCAAATGGCTACAACCTAAATTTCCAAGTGGAATAGTGCAATTATGGACTCAATGAAACGGTGTATATCAAGATCCGTTGGAACAATTGCAGCT
>JAJOOH010019890.1:0-21117 GCA_029582605.1 Solanum gracilifrons | reverse complement strand
AATCCTAAGAATTAGTTGTCCAGGATGGTTTAAAATCCTAAGTTTCAAGATAGTTTCTTGCCAAGCAAATTGAATTCAAGAACTTGCTTACAACAGAACTAAGAAAACCTGCAGAAATTCATGTCATAATCAAGTTTGTATTGCAGTCATCTGCCAAAACATCAACTTGACAAATCTTGATGTAGTTCTTCCATCTTTTTCTTCCTGCAATTAACTAGAGAATGGAGAACATATGAATTGAAGGAGAAGAAAGAAGAGAACTAGAGCTAGTGGAAACAAAAGACCCAAAAACGACCGGGTCAAATTTTTTTAAATGGGTTTTTAGACTAAGTGGGTCATATATTTTGAAATGGGTAAAGAAAATCCATGTCACATTTTCCATGTCAGCTGGCTGTTAAAAAAGGGCATTTTTAAACCTTAAAAAAAACGTTGAGGGCATTTTTAAACCAAAAGGTGGAAGGAGGGCATTTTTGAACCATTTGGGATACGTTAAGGGCATTTTTAACCCTTTTCCCTTAAATATATATAAGTTATAAAGTCAATAATTATGGGGTACTAACTAATTAAGATGACCAATTAAAAAAGGACATGTGTATATCAATTTATATATTAGTTGTCTTTGAGGATTTTAACGGCACATTGCCTCTTTCTATTTGTTAATACTGCCTCAAAAAATTCTAAGTAATGCCCCTCAAACAGACATATTACAAAAACTAAAACGGATAGTTATCCCATTTCTGGGTGAACTGTGATAAACAAAGTTAACTTTCGTTAGCTCACCCCAAAACTTAAAAAAATATTTCAAAACTTTTAAAGACCCACCTACAATTTTATTAACTTAGTGAATAATTGTAGTTCGACCTTTTGTGGAAAGTTAATAAAAAGAAATGTACTTCGTCCATTTTTGGGTGAACTATATTTTTCTAAAAATTTTGTAATGTTTTTTTGAGTTTTAGAGTGAACTAACGGAAGTTAACTTTGTTTATCACAGTTCGCCCACAAATGGACAAAATGTCCATTTTAGTCTATTTTTAGGAAGGGTACATTTTTGTATGTAGTATCCAAAAAAATGTTCATTTTAGAGTCAGCCTTTGCTAGGTACTACGTCACTACAAAATGCATGAAAATTCAAAAAAAAGAGTTCGGAAGAATAATGAGATCCTAGTTAAATTAAAGTGTGTTACTAAAATTTCGATTATAATTTAAAGATACTTATACCTTATTTCAAAATAAAATAATAAGTACGAAAATGAATAATAACCTCAAAGTAAAGATAGCCTATTATACACATAACCCTATTATAAACCATGAAGAAAAAAGGATTAACAAGGACTCAAACCTCATTCTACTGCTACGGATATGTTTGCAAAAAACTATTTTCATCTCAAAGTAACAAAAAGAAAAGGAAGAAATTATTTATTCAAATACCAATTTGACTAATTTCTAAAACAACAATGCTTACAAAATATGAAATATATATATCCCACTCTCATTAATACAAACATATTCAATCTCACTATGCATCCAAACGTAACATATAAATAAAACAACTAAATTTCACAAAAAGAGTGTCTTAATTGACCTTAAAACAGTCAACATGTGGACTAATCTTGAAAGGAACATTGGTCTTACAAATTCTAGGGAGTGTAGCAGCACGATTGACTTGAGCTTCGTTAGCGTTTGAACCAGCGCTCTTTATGCATTTGCAAGCGCTTTGGCGGTCATCTATGGTACGTCCCGTGCTGAGGAGAGATTTAATCCCACCGCAACACTCTAATGGGACGCTTAATCCACCACCTAACACGTAACCAAGACATGGTTCGAGGCTACTAGACACCATGTTGCACGTGACCAGTGCATCCTTAGCAGCTTTAGATGACCACGGCCACCGCGATGTAAACTAGAAACAAAGGGAATAGTTGCTTGTTTAACATTGTAGAGATGACCAGTATAATGTGTGATTTCCTTATCTATGTGTGTAGCTATTTATGAACACGCGGTATGATAATTGATATATCAAATTGGGCCATATTATAAGACATCAAAGGTTTTTGGCCTCATTTCTTTACCCTCCATTCGTTCTCATTCCCCACCTTGTCTGGCTCCCAACTTCCAACTAATAGCAATTATGTTTTTTTTATTGATTTTATTGGTAATAATATTTTTTTAATGTAAGTTTCAAATATATGATCGATTATAAGGAAAAACAAAACAAAGAAAATTAGACAAAAAAAATATAAATTTACTTTTAGCTAGAAATTAAACAGGCGTGTCGATAGACAGTTGACTAGTTGACTGCTTTAATAACGATATACCTATTGTTGGAAATACATTAATTATTTATAAATCTTCAATAAATATTTTCAGGTAGAATTTTATTTTTATTCTGTGTTTAAATTATACCCAACAACAACAAAACATATTCAATAAAATCTCATAAAATGAGGTTTGACTCGAGTAGAGTGTACGTTGTATGGAAACCTTATCACTATCTTGTGTGGGTAGAGAGGTTATTTTCGAAAAAGCTTCGGCTCAAGTACGTACATCAAACTCAAATAAAAGTAGAAGAAATAATGGAAGAAAAAATAGTGTTAAGTCTAAAAAGAAGAAGCAATAATAACATTGAAATAGTGTGATGATCCAAATATATTAAACATATGACAAAAACTAGAGTAAACGACTAAACCTTAATAAGACAAGATAAAACTCTATGGGGTCGTTTGGTTTGAAAACAAGTTATGATGGGATTAGTTATGATGGGATAAGTTATGATGAGGTTATTTTTTATTGAGTGTTTGGTTTGTTGTATTCAAAATAATATGTATTGCATAAATTTTAAGAACAAGTTGTTTGTTACAAAATTACTGTTGACACCCAATTTTGACCGACCTTTAGCAATTTTGGAAATGTTATTCGATTAAATACGTTTTTTTTAAAATATGTTGAATTTTAAAATTTTAATCGACTTTGCCTAAAAAACTATATATTGAGTATGCATGCTTTATAAAAATTATTGTAAATACTATTAAAATATTTTTAAATTATTAGTAAAACTCGAAATAATTCAAATATTTTAAAATTTAACTAATTTTAATTATAATATTTTATAGTATTTTAATTGGATAGCATTTCTTCAAATTTCCTCTTAATTATTTAATTTTTAGCCTATTCTATTCTAATTCATTTCAATTCTAGCCACTCCAATTCAAATTCTCATTTCAATCATAGCCACCATTTCGTTTCAATTTTAACCATTTCAAATTCAATTGTATATGATTTTAAAATTTCAGCTTTTAATCTTGACCGGCCCTTAATTCTTGATCGAATCCTAGCCCTTCATTTCTTATGAGATCAATGGTCCAGATTAAATCTATCTAACCTCCTCATTTTAACCTAAAGACTCCAAACCCTCAACAATTAATCGATCTTCTTTTTTCTCCTTCTCTAACCAGCGCCGCCTCCGCCCCTTCTCCTTTTCTCCGACAATGCCGGCGAGGCAGAGAGAAGCCACCAGCGAAATCAATCGGAGAGAGAGCTCTCCTCTCCTCTCCGCCTCTCCTCCTCCTCTCTCCTGTTGTTCCCCTCTCTTCTTCTCCCTCGCCTCTCCTCTCCTCTCTTCTCGCTACCACAACAACAATAAAAACAATATCCAAGCGAGGCGAACAACTGCTCCGACCAGCGACCAGTAGCAGCCTCACGGAACTCCGGCAGCAGCCACCTGCAACACCAGTTCCGGACGGAAACAACAACATCTAGAGTATTAGAACTCCAACTGGCGAAACTCTAGTGACTATGAGGCTTCTCAGATCTGCTCGAAGACGGATCTATTAATGATTCGTCTAGGTTTGGTCTACTATTTGGTTTTATCATTTGATTCCTTAGCATGATTAGTGAGGTCAACAACTATGCATCTTGCTTAAAGTATGTTAATCGTCATAAATTTGTTCAATTTAGTTTAAATATGATCTAGGTTGAAATCGATTTAAATATCCTGTTAGAACTTCATTGCTTTTCTGGAATGTGTTTATAGTGGAGAATATGATTAGATGTTAATATGCTTTGAATTTTATGTTGGTATAGTTTTGGCTTCTGCTAATGTGATATTTGATTTCTACGTGCCAAAATGATTAGTTTCCTAGTACCGATCCTCTGTTTTAAATCCGCCGAATTCCCCCCCTTAATATTTGCTAATCTCTCTTAATTGATTTGTAATACTGACTGAATCGACAATATGATTTGACAGTCGATTCCTTAATTAGGATAACTTTTGAATGGATCATACTCTAATTTAAATAATTCATATTTATTGATATCACTTATGGTAGCTGATGTTATGCTAATTGGTACATTTGAATGATGCCCGGTTATTTGTTATGGTAAAATTTGTCAAAATAAATTTTATTAGGTGTAGTAATCTCTTAATTGATTTCTTTACTGTAGCTTTTGGACAAGTTCAATATGGTAAGTCACTGCATTTTGGCTCGTGAATGGGTTGTCCTTATTAATTCCCCTTTCCTCAAAATAATCATTTATGTGTGCTTGTTTGTGCATAAATTTAACCTGTCATTAACTAATTTAGCTTAATTATGGAAGATAGATTTCTGACCTATCGGTAAAAGAATTTCGATTGATTTTACTCTCTTAGTGTAAAAAAAAGAATTTCCATAAATTGCTTCCCCTTTCGCCAATATATGTTTTGTTATGTTATTGAATAAGTGATTTCATACCATAATTAAAATTTTGGGCCGAATCTTGTTTCCTTTGTTTATTTTGGTAAAATATTGGGCTGCTTTGGATGCTCCCTTTGTTTAAGGAAAACTTATTATAATTGCTCCTTAATTTATTTATTTTCCTTATTATGTACCCCCTTTTGCTATATAAATTAGATCTTTTCTCTCATTCTCTACCACTTTTAACCATTAGAAAGACATCACCACTCGACATTCTGACATTGCTCTCACATTACTCTCACATTCGGACATTGCTCTCAGATTGCTCATACTTGAATACAAAAAATATATAGCTCTCTCTCTATTTCTTTAAAAGAATTTAGATTCCGATAATCATTCTAAGTGCTGCTTTACTTGGTTTTGCTGTGTTCGGGTCTAGTATAGAATCAAACTGGGTCTTCATTGCTGATAAATAATTCTGCATAACTGGTTAGTTCCTTTCATTAGTTTAATCTTATTTTTTTGCATTGTTTGGTCGAAATAAATAACAGGGAGCCTTCGGGTTAGTTTCCTTATCCCTTATTCCGATGTGTGTTTTACATGACTGGGTGAAATTCGTGTGTTAATTGTGAATAACTTTTATGTTTTCTATCTATTAGTTATTATTATGCTATGATCTCGTGTTGGGTGTTATTCTATTAAACAGGTTTTGAACTTGAAGTTCAAGTTGAAGAGTTACCATGAGACGAGATTACTTAATTTCTGTATTTGGAATTCGCATTTATTATTTATTTCGGTTTGTAATATTTGTATAATTCTTGAACTCCCTATATATATGAATAACTTAGGGATCGTCTAAGGGGGAGGGAAATTACGTGGTAACTGTTATTAGTTATTTCATTTTACGTGTGGTTGTCATAAAATGTTGTCTACTGCTTGGTCATATCAAAGTCGTGTAAACATGCTCAATTGTATGTTCGGCGTTATTCTGTTAAATCTGAAATCAGTAATCAGTACGCATGTAATAAATAATTTAGTCCCCCGCTAAAAAAAAATATTTATATGCAGAGTATTGTGCCTACAAGTTAATATTAACTGTATGCTAAACTAACCATTTTAGTAATTTTAAGAATGAATTAATTAAACTACAGTAATTTACGCATGATAAATCAGATTAGAATAATTTTAGCCTTTAATGAGTTAGATTTTAATAAAACCAACCTTGATTGTTAATATTTTAGCATGCTAATAAAGGATTTTGAACAGTGTCTGTGTTGATCACTATCTGTTAATGTGGGAGCTTAATTAATTTCCATATCAATTCACTTAGAAAGCATATCTATAGGAGTGTGATTTAATTGTTGTTCATTCCTCACTCTAAATCTAATTAAATAAATAAATAAAAATGATCTTGAGCTTATATATAATAGTAATAATAGTAAAATAATATGTTTTTATATGTTTCCTTTGTGTGTCTTAATCATCAGTCTTTTATAAGACAAATTGTGAAGTAATTACTATCTATAAACAAGGCAAGATTCCATGCCTATTGGGATTTAAATATTTTAATATTATTTGAGTACGGTATTTATGCATATAGATTTTAATAGTTCTAGTATATTCCTAAGATCAAATTAATCTCAACATGTGCATACTTAGATACCATGCCTATAGGAATTACGTAATTCTTAATATATTATTTGGGTGTAGAAATTATGCATATAGGTTTCAATTGACTTTTCTTTTTTTCTTTTTTTATTTAGAAATCATGTCTTAGGATTAATATTTAATTGTTGTATCAATTAATTGAATGTTAAATAAATAAAAATATAACTTTCAGTATGTTAAATAACCAAATAACTTTCAATATGTTTAAAATGAAATCTGCATGAATTATTTATTTTCTACACTTAGTCGTCTGTTTTGTCACTTAACTCGACTATTAAATTAACTTTTTGCATCTGCCACCTACCGCCCTAATCCAAATCAGCTCTAAATATTAACTTCTGCATTATCAAACAGCTTTGCCACTCAGAATAAATATTTCAGCATTAAGAATTTGATATTGCTTTCAAACATTTTTGCCCATTTACACTATTATAAAGGGCCCATTTTTAAATTAATTACTAATTAAATCAGTCTAATAAGCTTTACCTGAATGCTAATATTTCTCCCATTTAAAATTAATCTATATGTTATTTTGAGTGTTTGCTTGTCTATGTACACACTTAGCATGAAACCTTTTCACAATTATGTGTGTTTGCTAACATGTCTAATAAAATCTAGAGGCCAACTTAAGACTTTACATGCTAAATGATTGTCCAACTTGTTTGACTTGGTGTTTAGGTGAGTCTATTAGTAGTCCAATGTCTCTTAGATCTTAAGCGGGGACGCTAGGCACCTTTTAGAGACGTTATGCATGTGGTGGTGGGGTAGGGATAGTTTAGGCCCTACAGATATGATGACATCGACTCAGACTTAAAGCGACAAATCTTGGTTTTGTCTGTCCTTATACGAAAGCCTATTGAAACAATAAAGGAAAGTTGAGTGCTGATCCACAAAGTCCTTTAGAGTCTAATTTTCCTTTTATCCCTTTATCTGTTTATAATTATATTTATTTGGGGTAGTTTAATTAAATAAAAATGATATTTACTTATATATTTGTCTGATTTCTATCTTCTCGCTATTTCTTTTAAATTTTATTTGTGTTAGTTATTTAGTATTATGTTATCACTTAGTTTTGTGTGTTTAATTAAATAATAAATAAATAAATTGATCTTAATTGTTTAATATTAGTAATCACCTAGCAATCATGTTTAATAAATAACCAATAAATGAAGTGACCGTAAATGCTACTTGTAACCCCTACATAACATGCATGAGATACGGTTGGGACCCACCTTTGTGGACCGCGAGGGATGCCTAACACATTCCCCTCGAGGTAACTTGAACCCTTACCCTGATCTTTAGTTAGTTGACCTTAGTTAGATTTAGTTAAGTTAGATAGGTGTCCTAACACACCTTAATTCGTTAGGTGGCGACTCTTCATTTTTCAAAAGTCTAAAAGAGTTGTTAGATCGAAGGTCCGATTTCGCGAGAAAATGGGACGCGCAAGAACGACGACTTTGCTGGGGATATTAAGGTCTAACCATTACGTGTTTCATGCTTATGTGAGGTTTACTTTATTGGGTCATTTCATGGTTTGTTTGGTTATCAACATGTTAAGTTGTTATTAGTTTATCTTGTTTATTTGTTAACTTATTTATCGCGTATTTTCCATGTTCCACCCCTTTCTCTCTTCCTTATGTGTTTATTTCCATGTTTCACCATTTTCCTTTCCCTTTATTGGTTTACTGGCATGTTTAATCTCATACCCCATTTTCTTATTTGATTGATCCTCTAATTTGTTTATATGTTTACTTCTTTTTATTTATGCATGTATTGATCTATTTATTGCTTTCCTTAAAACTGTTTATATGTTACCGCTTTTCAACTAAATGCTAAATGTTAACGCTTTGATAATAGTCGTAGATGTAAACTACAAGCTAAGGAACTGGTGGATTGATATTTAGAGAGACCGCGAAAGAGAGATCCATCATTTGTTGGCGGGCTTACTTATCTCATTTTTGTCATACCAAACCCGCACCTGATTAGGGCATTGCTAGAATTTTGGGACCCTGTGAGGATGGTCTTCAAATTCGTGGATTTTGACTTGGTGCCAACAATTGAGGAGATAAGTGGTTTCATCGACCTGCCATACCACGAGTGTGAAATGTTGGTACCATATAAGTCATCATCAAAGGAGTTCTTAAAAAGTTTGGGAATGAAGGCAAATCCAACATTGCCTTCTTTAGACCTTGTGTGGATTTATTTCGACTTTTTATATTCACGCTTTGGCCGAGAGGATAGTTATTACTCTTTTAGTGATGAGTTTGAGTGTTCCGTCGAGGTTGAGAAATATATCGTCTAAATGCCTTTGCCATTACCCTATTAGGATACCTAGTTTTTCCTAAGATGAGGGGAAAAATTGACACAAGCTTGGGTTATGTGGTCCAAGATTTAGCTCAAAGAGAGGACGAATCTAGGAAAACCCTAGTACCCATGATCTTGGCGGAAATAATGAGGAGTCTGTCAGTATGCATCGATGGTCGAATGTTTTTCGAGGGATACAACCTTTTGCTGCAATTATTGGCTATTGAACACTTCTACCCACGGTTTGATACGGTAGATATCTTTCTTGGTTATGGCAACAAGATTGATAATCATCCAAGAAGAATGACAGTTTTCACTGCCCCTGTAGGATTCGTAGAGTGGCAGATATTTTTGACAGAGCTCGAGAGTCGTCACGTCCAATGGAAACTCCATTGGTTGTCCACCCTTCATGCAATAGTAAAAGGCGATGACCGATACTTTATTGAGCTTATTGGCTTAAAGGGCGTTCAACCATACGCTCCTCTTCGAGTACTTCGCCAATTTGGGCGAACTCAAGTAATACCACTCCGGTCTGACATGGAGCAATTTAAGTATGAATTTGGATTAGATAAATAGCAAGTCCACATCATACTTCGAAGATGGGAGCGAGTGTTAACCATTCCCATGGGTGCATGACATGCCTTATGCACACGTGAGTATTATATATGGATCCTAAAGGACGTCAAAGACAGAGAATTGAGTGGGGAAGGATACTATGGGTTCACTGATGAAAGGGAAAACATATGGGCACGCAACGTGTTGAAGATCGAGCAAGAAGTCACTCATTTTACAAGAAGTCGATTGACACCAAGCTCTTGGAACCGATATTTTCAAGATTTTCAGAATTTAGGATGACTTTCCCATTGTTATCCCCTTTCCCTTAGTTTATTTCAGTTTTTGTTTTTCAATTATGATGTATTGTTCGAATTTTATAATAAATGAAGTTTGTTTATTTCCTCTAATCTAAACTCCAAATTGGCAAATAAGACTTGAATTGATTATTGTGCATCACTTATATGTCGTCTTAGGCCTACCTCTGGCTCAATGAGGCTCCTTGCATTTAGGGCGTTCACCTTAAAACAATATGTTTGTCATCTCAATTTATAAATGTTCTATCTTAGGTTTTCTTTTGCTTTTACTTTTATTTTACCCTTCCCCTAATGGTTGATCTGTAGACCATGGTTTACCATACGCGATCAAAAAACGTTTTTCCTTCTCTTCCAAATGAGAACCACAAAGAGAAGAGGAAAACGACTAATGAAAAGGTTATAAGTAAAACTATTGAAAAGAAGCATCATTCAGACGAGTTGATCTCACGTTTGGAAAAGAAGATAAAGGAATTAGAAGAAGAAGTGTCTGATATGCGCGGGTGGGCCAAGTTGTTACTCTCTGTCGATCCCACTCTGGAGACAAACATAGATAAGCCGCGTGTCAAAAGTCAAGCCACTCTCCAAGATAATCCTCCACTCACTCACCCTACTTCTCATCCTCCACCAATTTACCCTATTTCTCAAAATCAGCCAAGCTCTATTCAAATGCCTCCAAAGAACACCCACTTTCCAAAATACCCATAGCCTCCTCAACATCATGCTTATGCTTCCAGACCTCCATATCTTACTCCGCGTCTGCCGAGTCCAACCTTACAAGCTCCTCAATATCAAACACCTCTACACCAAGTCCCTTGGTATTGTGCGTCGCTCATACCATATCAAATGCCTTCATCTCAGAAACCTACTTATCCTGTTCACAATGTCAAAACCCTCACTCAAAAACATATTCACAAAAATCTATTCAATGTGGAGAAGTGGCCCATCAAAATTTACACTACTTTGACTGAGCCTATAGATCAATTCTATGAAAAGTTGAGGCTTGCTGGTAACGTCGCTCCTATCAGTGAAATAAGGATGAATACGCGTGCAAGGTGGATCGAACCCTCTAAGGTTTGCGCTTATCACTCAGGGATGAAAGGACATACCATAGAAGAATATCGTGATCTAAAAGACAAGATTCAACAATTGATT
This sequence comes from Solanum gracilifrons, assembly GCA_029582605.1. Lineage (NCBI taxonomy): Eukaryota > Viridiplantae > Streptophyta > Magnoliopsida > Solanales > Solanaceae > Solanum > Solanum gracilifrons. Next base: position 10,454 of record JAJOOH010019890.1, on the reverse strand, counting down.
GATACTAAAAGCATATGCCTGGAGGACTTCACGCCAATGGAACCCTAACAGTGAACATGTCAAAGCTCATTCGAAGCAGTTTCCAATAAGGCTTGCGCCATTGAAAGTTCAAGTTTTCTACATTCAGACAAGGAAAGTACCCATGTTAGTGTGTGGGTAATAAAGTTAGTCAAAATCTATCATTTCAGTATTGCTTAAGGATGCTCTGTTTAATGTCTTATGCTCTTGTATTTGGAACTACGTTAGACCTGATTCCCTTTTAAGAGGGGATACGTAGGTGCTCCTATGGAGTTCGGTCTTATCATAATAAAAATTCCATTTTCCCTTTTGACTGTTAACTGGGGCAGAATTTTTGAGAAGGTCTCAAAAATTCCATCAGAAGGATATTTTCTTGCAAGTGATGATACTGAAGCAGAATTTTCTGCAGGGAATTCAAAATTCCTGCAAAAGCATTTCTTCACGCAAATTAGCAACTGGGACAAAAATTTTGAGAGGTTCTCAAAAATTTCATAAAAGAGCATTCTTCTTGCTAAATCTCGATAGTGGGGCAGAATTTTTGAGATTCTCTCAAAAATTTCTTCAAAAGCATTTCTTCTCGCAAATCGATAACTGGGGCAGAATTTTTGAAAGGGTTTCAAAAAAAATTCCTTCAAAAACATATTTTCTCGCAAATCAAGGCTGGGACAGAATTTTGAGAGGATCAAAAAAATTAACAACAATCAAGCTACAATCTACATAAAATATCATAATAGCAGAAGTTCTACACTGGGGCAGAAAATTTTGAGAAGGGACCTCAAAATTTTCGACAACACTTCAAAGGACATTCGAGCAGACATCAGAGGAGCATACTATGTCGAATTAGGGATACATATCAACCTCCCCTTTAAATTATTTTTCTGTGAATACAGGAAAGACAGGTACAAATACAAAAGACAGCGTCAACATCGCCTGACCGCTATTAAGCTCGACGAATCGCCAATCAACGGCTCCCTATCCTTCTGACAAAATAAAATGACCAAGCTATTTTGAGCCCGACAATCGCCGATCAATGGTACCCTACCCTTCCAATCAGACAAAAGGATCAAACTACTCCATATCAAGCCCGACAAATAAACTTTTCAACTGCACCCACTCCTTACAATAGGAGGAAGGGTCAAAACTACAATATTCTGAATTTGTCAACGAATGACACTCAATCCTTCTAAAAGACGAAAGTTTATGCCCTCAAACAAATTATCGCATGAGCCCGAAAACTATATTATGCCCGAGAATTACATCATTGCATGTGCCCGAGATTGCATTGTGTCCGAAGACGACATTGATCCCGAAATTGCATTGTCCCCGATATTGCATGTGTCTGAGAATTACATCATTGCATGAGCTCGAGATTGCATTGTGCCTAAGATTTGCATTTGTGACCGAAGATTGCATGTGCCCGATATTGCATGTGCCCGATATTGCATGTGCCTGAAGATTGCATTGTTCCCGATATTGCATGTGCCCGAGAATTGCATTGTGCCCGATATTACATGTTTCCGAAGATTGCATTGTGCCCAATATTGCATGTGCCCGAGAATCGACTTGTGCCCGATATTGCATGAGCCCGAAGGTTGCATTGTGCCCGATATTGCATGTGCCCGAAGATTACATTGTGTTCGATATTGCATGTGCTCGAAGATTGCATTGTGCCCGATATTGCATGTGCCCAAGAATTGCATTGTGCCCGATATTGCATGAGCCCGAATATTGCATTGTGCCCGGTATTGCATGTGCCCAAAAATTGCATTGTGCCCGATATTGCATGTGCCCGAGAATTGCATTGTGCCCGAAGATTGCATGTACCCGAATGAAGTCAAATCAAGTCGCAAGTATCAACAGATGCCCGAATTACATGTACGCTTTCTTTACTCATTACTTATGTTCCGAAGCGTCATGGTCTAAATGCATCTTTCATGGCCTAAGGATTACTTTCTGATTATCATGATCCAAATGTGTCATAGTCTAAAGGAATCATTTTTCATGGCCCGCAGACAATATTTTCATGACCTAAGGATATAATTTTTTCGTATCATGGCCCTAGACATTATAGCTTAAGACATCATTTTCATAGTCTTAAGGAAAACATCATGGTCGATATGGAAAATTACATCATGTTTGGGAAATTGCATAGTGTTTACTTTTACTATTTGTTCGAAATATTTGCCCTAATCATATTACAAGATACAGACTTGCAGAGACTAACATTTTGCAGATAAGACATTTTTCTCCCTTTTGGGTACAATTATCGTGCTTACGTCTATCGCAACAAAGGCCCTATCAAATTTTTTGCTACTCATATTACCATTTTTCATCTAATCCTTAGCTGCTCATATTACCTCATCTTCATCAGATTCTTCGCTCTTAAACCAAAAACCTCGCTGTCATGCCTTTCTCGCTTATCTAATACTATCTATTCAAGCTAATATCATTCTCGTTCGAATAACGTATCATTCTTTCAATTTCTTTTAGGAGTTTCGTTTGCTCTTGAATCTAGAACTACACATGACCTAATTCTCGTATAACCAAAGATATGTAGGCGGTTTAATACCAAAGTCTTGATTGAACCCGTTTTTTCAACTCTACATCGTTTCAATTGATCCCACTGACATCGCTCGTCAATCGGACAAAATCGGCTACTAAGTCAATGTTGGTTGCCCGACAATTCATCCTTCATTCTCAAGCAACCAAGGGGCAGCTGTTAACACCCAATTTTGACCGACCTTTGGCAATTTTGGAAATGCTATTCGATTAAATATGTTTTTTTTAAATATGTTGAATTTTAAAATTTTAATCAACTTTGCCTAAAAAATTATATATTTAGTATGCATGCTTTATAAAAATTATTGTAAATACTATTAAAATATTTTTAAATTATTAGTAAAACTAGAAATAATTCAAATGTTTAAAAATTTAAATAATTTTAATTATAATATTTTATAGTATTTTAATTGGATAGCATTTCTTCAAATTTTCTCTTAATTATTTAATTTTTAGCCTATTCTATTCTAATTCATTTCAATTCTAGCCACTCCAATTCAAATTCTCATTTCAATCATAGCCACCATTTCGTTTCAATTTTAGCCATTTCAAATTCAAATGTAAATGATTTTAAAATTTCAGCTTTTAATCTTGACCGTCCTTAATTCTTGATCGAATCCTAGCTCTTCATTTCTTATGAGATCAATGGTTCAAATTAAATCTATCTAACCTCCCCATTTTAACCTAAAGACTCCAAACCCTCAACAATTAATCGATCTTCTTCTTTCTCCTTCTCTAACCAGCGCCGCTTCCGCCCCTTCTCCTTTTCTCCGACAATGCTGACGAGGCAGAGAGAAGCCACCAGCAAAATCAACCGGAGAGAGCTCTCCCGCCTCTCTTTCTCCTTTCTCATATTGTTCCCCTCTCCTCTCCTATAGCTGCCACAACAGCAATAGAAACAACATCCAGGCGAGGCGAACAGCTGCTCCGACCAGCGACCAGTAGCAGCCTCACAGAACTCCGGCAGCAGCCACCTGCAATAACAGCTCCGGACGGCAACAACAACATCGAGAGTATTAGAACTCCAACTGGCAAAACTCTAGTGACTATGAGGCATATCAGATCTGCTCAAAGATGGATCTATTAAGATCCGTCTAGGTTTGTTCTACTATTTGGTTCTATCATTTGATTCCTTAGTATGATTAGTGAAGTCAACAGCTATGCATCTTGATTAAAATATGTTAATCTTCTAAAATTTATTCATTTTAGTTTAAATATGATCTAGGTTGAAATCGATTTAAATATCCTGTTAGAACTTCATTGCTTTTCTAGAATGTGTTTATAGTGGAGAATATGATTAGATGTTAATATGCTTTGAATTTTATTTTGGTATAGTTTTGGCTTCTGCTAATGTGATATTTGATTTCTACGTGCAAAAATGATTAGTTTCCTGGTACCAATCCTCTGTTTTAAATCCGCCGAATTTCCCCCCTTAATATTTGCTAATCTCTCTTAATTGATTTGTAATACTGACTGAATCGACAATATGGTTTGACAGTCGATTCCTTAATTAGGATAACTTTTGAATGGATCATACTCTAATTTAAACAATTCATATTTATTGATATCACTTATGGTAGCTGATTTTATGATAATTGGTACATTTGAATGATGCCCAGTTATTTGTTATGGTAAAATTTGTCAAAATAAATTTTATTAGGTGTAGTAATCTCTTAATTGATTTCTTTACTGTAGCTTTTGGACAAGTTCAATATGATAAGTCGCTGCATTTTGGCTCGTGAATGGGTTGTCCTTATTAATTCCCCTTTGCTCAAAATAATCATTTATGTTTGCTTGTTTGTGCATAAATTTAATCTGCTATTAACTAATTTAGCTTAATTATGGAAGATAGATTTCTGGCCTGTCGGTAAAAGAATTTCGATTGATTTTACTCTCTTAGTGTAAAAAATAGAATTTCCATATATTGCTCCCCCTTTCGCCAATATATGTTCTGTTATGTTATTGAATAAGTGATTTCATATCATAATTAAAATTTTGGACCGAATCTTGTTTATTTTGGTATAATATTGGGTTGCTTTGGATGCTCCCTTTGTTTAAGGAAAACTTATTATAATTGCTCATTAATTTATTTATTTTCCTTATTATGTACCCCTTTTGCTATATAAATTAGATCTTTTCTCTCATTCTCTACCACTTTTAACCATTAGAAAGACATTACCACTCGACATTCTGACATTGCTCTCACATTACTCTCACATTCGGACATTGCTCTCAGATTTTTCATACTTGAATACAAAAAATATATAGCTCTCTCTCTATTTCTTTAAAAGAATTAAGATTTCGGTAATCATTCTAAAGTGCTGCTTTACTTGGTTTTGCGGTGTTCGGGTCTAGTATAGAATCAAACTGGGTCTTCATTGCTGATAAATGATTCTGCATAACTGGTTAGTTCCTTTCATTAGTTTAATCTTATTTTTTTGCATTGTTTGGTCGAAATAAATAACAGGGAGCATTCGGGTTAGTTTCCTTATCCCTTATTCCGATGAGTGATTTTACATGACTGGGTGAAATTCGTGTGTTAATTGTGAATAGCTTTTATGTTTTCTATCAATTAGTTTTTATTATACTATGATCTCGTGTTGGGTGTTATTCTATTAAACAGGTTTTGAACTTGAAGTTCAAGTTGAAGAGTTACCATGAGACGAGATTATTTAATTTCTGTATTTGGAATTCACATTTATTATTTATTTCGGTTTGTAATATTTGTATAATTCTTGAACTCTCTATATATATGAATAACTTAGGGATTGTCTAAGGTGGGAGGGAAATTACGTGCTAAGTGTTTTTAGTTATTTCATTTTACGTGTGGTTGTCATAAAATGTTGTCTACTGCTTGGTCATATCAAAGTCTTGTAAACATGCTCAATTGTATGTTCGGCTTTATTATGTTAAATCTGAAATCAGTAATCAGTCTGCATGTAATAAATAATTTAGTCCCCCGCTAAAAAAAAATGTTTATATGCAGAGTATTAAGCCTACAACTTAATATTCACTGCATGCTAAACTAACCATTTTAGTAATTTTAAGAATGAATTAATTAAACTACAGTAATTTACGCATGATAAATCAGATTAGAATAATTTTAGCCTTTAATGAGTTAGATTTTAATAAAACCAACCTTGATTGTTAATATTTTAGCATGCTAATAAAGGATTTTGAACAGTGTTGATCACTATCTGTTAACGTGAGAGCTTAATTAATTTCCATATCAATTCACTTAGAAAGCATACCTATAGGAGTGTGATTTAATTGTTGTTCAGTCCTCACTCTAAATCTAAATAAATAAATGAAAATAATCGTGTGCTTGTATATAATAGTAATAATAGTAAAATAATATCCTTTTATATGTTTCCTTTGTGTGTCTTAATCATCAGTCTTTTATAAGACAAATTGCGAAGTAATTACTATCTATAAACAAGGCAATATTCCATGCCTATAGGGATTTAAATATTTTAATAATATTTGAGTACAGCATTTATGCATATAGGTTTTAATAGTTCTAATATATTTCTAAGATCAAATTAATCTAAACATATGCATACTTAGATACCATGCCTATAGGAGTTACGTATTTCTTAATATATTATTTGGGTGTAGAAATTATGCATATAGGTTTCAAGTGACTTTATTTTTTTATTTAGAAATCATGTCTTAGGATTAATAATTAACTGTTGTATCAATAAATTGAATGTTAAATGAATAAAAATATAACTTTCAGTATGTTAAATAACCAAATAACCTTCAATATGTTTAAAATAAAATCTGCATGAATTATTTATTTTTTTGCACTTAGTCATCTGTTTTGCAACTTAACTCGGCTATTAAATTAACTTTCTGCATCTGCCACTTATTGCCCTAATCCAAATCTGCTCTAAATATTAACTTCTGGATTATCAAACCGCTTTGCCACTCAGAATACACATTTCAGCATTAATAATTTGATATTGCTTTCAAACATTTTTGCCCATTTACACTATTATAAAGGGCCCATTTTTAAATTAATTATTAATTAAATCAGTATAATAAGATTTACCTGATTTGTAATATTTCTCCCATTTAAAATTAATCTATATGTTATATTGAGTGTTTGTTTGTCTATGTACACACTTAGCATGAAACCTTTTCACAATTATGTGTGTTTCCTAGCATGTTTAATAAAATCTAGTGGCCAACTTGAGACTTTACGTGTTAAATAATCATCCAACTTGTTTGACTTGGTGTCTAGGTGAGCCTATTAGGAGTTTATTTTAGTCTAAACCCTTTCTAATAGTAGTCAAATGCCTCTTGGATCGTAAGTGGGGACGCTAGACACCTTTTAGAGACGTTATGCATGTGGTGGTGGGGTAGGGATAGTTTAGGCCCTACATATATGATGACATCGACTCAGGCTTAAAGCGACAAACCTTGGTTTTGTCTGTCCCTACACGGAAGCTTATCGAAACAATAAAGGAAAGTCGAGTGCTGATCCACAAAGTCCTTTAGAGTCTCCTTTTCCTTTTATCCCTTTATCTGTTTATAATTATATTTATTTGGGGTAGTTTAATTAAATAAAAATGATATTTACTTATATATTTGTCTGCTTTCTATCTTCTCGCTATTTCTTTTAAATTTTATTTGTGTTAGTTATTTAGTATTATGTTTTCACTTAGTTTTGCGTGTTTAATTAAATAATAAATAAATAAATTGATTTTAATTGTTTAATATTAGTTATCACCTAACAATCATGTTAATAAATAACCAATAAATGAAGTGACCGTAAATGCTACTTGTAACCCCCACATAACTTGCATGAGATACGGTCAGGACCCACTTTTGTGGACCTCGAGCGATGCCTAACACCTTCCCCTCGAGGTAACTTGAACCCTTACCTTAATCTTTGGTTCGTTGACATTAGTTAGATTTAGCTAGGTTAGATAGGTGCCCTAACGCGACTTAATTCGTTAGGTGACGACTCTTCATTTTTCAAAAGCCCAAAAGAGTTGTTAGGTCGAAGGTCCAATTTCGCGAGAAAATGGTGCGCGACAGAATGACAACTCTACTGGGGATATTAGGTTTTTACCATTACGTGTTTCATGCTTTTGTGGAGTTTACTTTATTGGGTCATTTCATGGTTTGTTTGGTTATCAACATGTTAAGTTGTTAATAGTTTTTCTTGTTTATTTGTTAACTTATTTATCGCGTATTTTCTATGTTCCACCCCTTTCTCTCTTCCTTATGTGTTTATTTCCATGTTTCATCATTTCCCTTTCCTCTTATTGGTTTACTGGCATATTTAATCTCATACCCCATTTTCTTATTTGCTTGATCCTCTAATTTGTTTATATGTTTACTTCTTTTTATTTATGCATGTATTGATCTATTTATTGCTTTCCTTAAAACTGTTTATATGTTACCGCTTTTCAACTAAATGCTAAATGTTAACGCTTTGATAAAATGACATTCCGCTCATACTTCCCCCAATTGGAACCCTTTTTTTTTGTTCTCGTGATGGTGTGTGACTATGCACATCTCACAAATACTCCAATTCTCTTCAAACACCCTATATTAGAGAGATGGCTGAGGCATGGTGGATGCGGATAGTTTTATACCGTGGAATCACGTGCCTTCTCGCATAGAATCCCTTTCAAGTCCGTATCAAACCCACTCTTAGAATTTTCCATTTTAGGTCATACATGTTGCATAAACCTTAGGTGGTTTGACCCCTGGTGTTAATTCATACAATTAGCAGCCATCCTATCTTCTAAAGGGCCCCAACATCCTTTAGACAAATTGCATATTATCTGTCAATGTGGTCATAATAACTAAATCAAGCCTAATTTATGTCAAATTGGAGTTTAGAACTTGTTTGTTGTTTGTTTGCAGAGTCATGGATGCTCTCAACTTTCCAAACCCGCAAATGGTCGTAGATGTAAACTATACAAGCTAAGGAACTGGTGGATTGATATTAAGAGAAAAATATAAATAATTATCATTAAAATAATAAGTAATGAATATTAGTATACATGATATTAAAAATAATGTAAATATACATAAATGTGAAAAATGATGTATACAAAGGATTTAAAGGGATATAGTTGTCATTTGCCTATTCTATCCCGGGATTACTATACCACTAAATGGGAGGGATAACTTATCCCGGTACTAATTCCTAATCCTGGGATAAGTTATCCCAAGCTTTCCAACCAAACAAGGAAATAAAGAGTACTTAAAATTTATCCCGAAATTAGCACTCCCTATCCATCACACCAAACAACCTCTATTTATACTAATCTTTTACCCTAATACACGAACTATATTACGCAAATTGATGGGAGCGGCTTTGCTCATTTGCTCCAATAAGTGTCAATGCATTGGTAGAATATGTAAGGCTGGGATTCTTTCCATTTAATGCTCAACACTATTTCAGTCTGCAATTGACGAACCAAAATGGTTATTAGTTTTGTCGTCTTCTTTATGGAGTATTAAATTAAATAGTAATTTTTATTTTCTTATGTTTCAATTTTGTGTCAAATAAGTTTTTTTTTATTTGTAAAGATTTTTTCATATGTTGGTTTGTTAGCATTTTAATATTAATATTTTGTAATTAATTTGCTTAGTTTTGAGGTCAAAATATTGCATTTCCATGTTGCTGTCAACATCTACTGTTGGTGAGAGGTTTTTCTTTTGCTGTTGTAACATTTATGTTGGTGCAGGCAGCATCTCTTAGCCGTTGGTGACCATCATTTCTGCTCTATTCGATCTTCATTATCTCACTCTTTATTTTCCATTATTTTTTGTGACCTATCTTCACTATTTACTATCCCATTACTTTCTATTTATTGTTAGGAAGACTTCCTCAACTATAAATAGTGGTGGTCTTCATTTGTTTTGGACTCAAGAAAATATAGAGGGTATAAAAGATTGTCAAAAGAGAGTTCTTATTAGTTGAAGGGAAGTGTTCTTTTTGTGGACCTTTTGGATTCAACTCTTGCCCATAATTTGTTGAGTTATACTTTGTGATTAGACTGTTATATCCTGGAAGGGACAAGTCAAGAAAAACGATTGTTGAACCAGTGTAAAATCTTTGCTGCAGTGGACTTAAATCTCCTTAAAGAGAACGAGATATCCACGCTTATTTTATTTTCTTTATTTTATTTTCAATTGTAATAATCTTGTAATTTTTCTCCAAATAGAACCTCAGACCAACACCTTATATATATGTCACAATATTGTCAACATTATAATGTTTATGTGGTAAAACAATTTAAAAAATTGTCATTAAATTAAATGTAACCAAAAATAGGGTATAAACTAAAAGAGAATCTCAGCCTTTCATATTTACGAAGACACGTGTTATTCATCTATTAATGTATTGACACTTACTGGAGCAAATAATAATGTAGCAAGTGTTGTCTGTTGGAGGGTGTTAATGAATAGAGTTTTTCTATTTTTATAAGAAGATTTATTTTTTTCTCGTTTTTAAGAAACTTATTTATTTTTAGAAAATATTTGAACTACGATGAAAAATTTGGAAAACTAAAATGTTTTCCCTGATACCGACCACATCCTAAATATATGTGTTTTTAATCCATTTTTTAGTTAACTAAGATTAAGATAGGTCCATTAAGATAATTGGTCAAGTGTATACATTCAATACGAATAAATATTTACCATACTTCTAACACACACACAAAAAAAAATCTAATACTTAAATTTTTCACTTTTGGCTCTTTATCTTTTCAGTTTTTTCGAGTTTTTTTTTGTTATTTTGATTTTTTATTTGGTGTTCGATATCCGCATTAAAGTTTAATTGTATTTGGATTTGCCCCGTGTAGGGCCCCATTTGGGGGGGGGGGGGGGTTCCCCCTATCAAATAT
>JAJOOH010019889.1:0-23145 GCA_029582605.1 Solanum gracilifrons | reverse complement strand
CAGTGCAATGAAGATTCAAGAATGCAGACAGAGGGAGATCAAAGCCACTTTAGGCGAGCGGCCTAGTTGTTTGACGAACCCGACCCAGTTCGCTAAACAACCTAACGTGCCTTCCTTCAATTCGAATTCAACCTAACAAATTCACAAAATACAATTAACAGTTGCAATAGTGAAATTAAATTAAGACCCATGACATTTATTCACCCAAAGCTTAAATCATTTCATGCACAGGCAAAGAGGGATTCCAAAAATCCAGATTAATTAGGCACGATTCTCAGATCGAATCTATCATTTAGACAAGATAGGTTTATCAGAGAGAGGCCTAAAACATGTCAACCCAACCAGTTTTAATTTAATAAGAGAACAAAATTTTAGTAGTTTTGGGATTTGGGAGAAACCAACCTTTTATGCTGGTTGAACTGTGTTGAAATGCTAGGAAGCAATGTAATCCCACGCTTTAGCACTAATCGACAACTGAAATACCAGGAGTGTAGAGATAATGAAAATTACTTACTAGGTGCGGCTTTTTTACAGTAGAAATTGAGTGGAAAATGAACAATTTTCCATTTTTGAAACTATTGGCCTTTAAAAACTGTTCAGTTGTTGCTCATTCGGCGATATTAGTTTGTACCGCTGAATGATTCAGCATTATGCCAAGAGATTGACCTTCCCATCGATTGTTGTAGACTATAGCTTGGATCTTGAGTGCCGGCAATCTAGATCGAAGTCACTGAATAGTTCGGTTACTCGCTGAATGGGACTATTAATTACCAATCCATATTTTTCATTCATTCTTCACGTTTTCTCCTGCGAAATTAATACACCATTATTTCTAGAATAAAACTAAAGCTCGTAAAGGTTTTGGGTTGCCTCCCAAATAGCACATTAGTTAACATCGTGGCACGACGCAAGTCAATGCTGAAACCGGCTTTTTGGTGTTACACCTAGTGTAACTAGGTGATCCCGCTTGCTCATACGGATGAAGCTGAGGTAGTGCAAGATTCAAGAGAGTTTTGATTAGCTGAATAGACCTAGAATGAGAGTCACTCATCTGATTCAGCGTTTCAACATTTTCTCTAATTTCCTCTAGTACTTTGTCTTGCTCATTTAGCTTTTAGAGTATGGTTAATAACGTATCGTTTATACGTTTATTTTTAATGTCCATGCATCTTCCCTGATCCATAGATGATGGATGCTTGCTCTTTCCTTTGGACATCACTTCCAGTTCTTCAACCTTTTGGGTCAAGCTATTCATTTGACCCAACAAAATGGTCAATTGCTGGTCCTTCTCTCCATCCTTGTTGGTTTTAGCTGCAAGGTCAAGGAATTTGGCTACGGTCTTATATAGGTATTTATCACATCCACTTGGCATGAGTTGGTTCATTGTTTCTCTGTTTTCGGGACTTAGACCCCTGTAGAAGCATTCCAGTAGGACTAAATAGGGTATTTCATGAGTTGGGCATTACATCAATAGTATTTTAAACCGCAGCCATGACTCATGAAAGGGTTCTCCTTTGAGAAGCTTAAAATTTAGGATGTGATCCCTGAGCCTCATCACCTCTGCTGGAAGGTGCTCCATTGGTCCACCTTCTCCATAATGTATACTCATTGTCTTGCCTCAACACGCAAACAACTAGACAAAACTAAAAATTAGGTGAGTAAACTACTACTAATAAGAACAACAATTCTATTAGACTAAAAATTCTCAAATAACACCACTCCCCGGCAGCGGCGCCATTTTGATGCTTATCGTGACCAATGACACTATCCTACAATATGAGTGTCTATGATCGTCGATAATATAGTAACCCAATCGACAGTTGGGGTCGTGTCCCAACGGAGCGGTTTTGAGAATTAATAGCCAATTAGAATTTCTTTCAAGTTAGTCGTAGTTAAAGACATTTGTGATAAAAGACATTGTAAATTAAAGGGGGTTTTGTAACAAGTACTAAAACATCAAAATAAACAAGAAAATCAAGTTTGGGGAAAGGTTCTTGGGATGTGACCGCAATACAAGTTGAGATAAATTTTTGGGTACATGCTTTCGATAGGATATTTGCAAAATAATATTGACTAGGCTAAGCTTTAAATGGAAATAAGTTCCCTCTCGGGCAACTTACCCCGTTTCAAATGCGTTCCTCTCGGACACCTATTTGCCGTATGAAGACCAGCCTACGCCTTACCCCACTCACTCTCTCGAGTTGAGTGTTAGGATATGGGACTAGGTATCACCCTCTCGGGCTGAACCTTATGTTGACCTACTCCTTAGGCCATCAGTCTAGTGGTTTTGGTTTCGCGACCTCCCTCTCCGGCAAGCCGAAAACACAGAGGTGGCTTGATATTTTCAACTATAAACCCTTTAGAGTAAACCACAACCACTAGGTGAAATCACCATTAAAATGCATCTAACATATCAGCAAGCAAGACCCAACAAGAATATCAACCCATATTTGCTAAATCACACCCCAAGAATGGGGTTTTTAGCCACTCATCAAGAAATAAGAAAATATACCTATCATGATAATGAAATCATCTGGGTATAATAAATTAAACCTTGAAATAGGCAAAGGAAAATGAATATAGAAGACCCACTTCCAACTTCGGGAAGAAGAACTCCTTTCTTCAAGTTTCCACAAAACCCTCTCCAAACTTGAGAGAGAAATATTAGCTAGAATTTATTCTGGAGTGAAAATAATAATAATAGGTGTTCCACACTCAATAGGTCTATATATCCACAAATAGTATTTATAGTTTCCACAAATTATGTTGCGGAGGATTGTTCGGCGACATTAGTCGATATCGCCGATGAACTCGGTGATCCGCCTTTTGGTCAGCTCATCACCTTCAGTGTGTTGCCTTTTGCATCCTCGCATTTTGGATCATTGGGCGGTACAGTACTACTTTGCGGAACTGATCGGCGACTCGCCGACTGATCCTTTGCTCGCCTTTTGATCCACTTCCTTCAAGGCTTCGCGTACTGGAACGAAGGGTGGTTCATGTCGTTTCGGCGATCCGCAGGATTCCATTTCTTGTTCTTTTCAGCCCTATTTTATCTGTTTTGCGCCTAAGTGTCCATGCTTCCACTACAACTTCAAATACCTGAAACTTTAGCATTTTAATCAGGTATTGAGATAAAACAAGCATTCAAGGACACTATATCCATTAAAATAAATCCCTAAATGAGTCCAATTTGTGGACTTATCAGATGTCCTTGACAATCAATCCATGTTCAAGTGATTCTATAACTTCATACTTTCAAGCATTCATAGGGTCGGTTAGGTGAGTGTAGGCCTTTCACCACAATTCCACCTATTAGACTTCTATTCGCTTTTATACTTTACTCTCAAAGCCTTAACATCTTTAGTTAATCAAATTAGCTTCACTCTAAAGCCCTAACTATTATGATCATAAGCCTTACTCTAAAGCTTTCTTTCTTAATGTCTTCTTTATACCTAGGTTTCAAGGTATTTTGATCACATCTATCATTACTAGGTGATTCTAGTCACAATTGATCATAAATGTTCCAATTAAACTTTACATGTCAAGATCAAACATATTCAATAAGGTCTAGTTCAATTAATGATTATATGTTCCTAACTTTGAACAATTTCTACACATGACATTGATTTAGGAAGATCACCTACGAACCTTCAATTTCACCTCTAATTGCATATACCCACAAATATCTCATTCATCAATATAGACTAGGGTTTACCATAGAAATCACATGAATTCATCATAATATCACTTAAAAAATCTACATCAATCATAATTGGGTATTTTCCACTAGATTGGAATCATACACAAACCCTACCCACAATGTAAGAAGAACCTTAGCTAGAATTGGTTTTTGACTTTACAATTGGGGGAAACTAAGGGGGCTCAATGGGTGGAAGAAACCATATATTATTAAGCTAACATACCTCTTTTAAAATCCCTAATCAAGCTTGAATCAATGGGGGAAATTCGTCCAAGGTTGATGCCCTCTTCTCTTCTCTTCCTCTTCTTCTTCTTCACTTCTAGAGAGAGAATTTCTTGAGAGGATTTTGGGGTCTTAGATGAATGATTTAATCACTTAGTTTTAGGGGTCTATTCAGTATTTATAAGTAGTTAAACAACTAACTAACCGACCTCCCTTAACCCCAAATTAATTACTAACTTAATCCCCAAACAACTAACTCAAAACTAAACTAATCAAAACTGTCTTGACCTACGCCCCTCCACCCACGGACTGTGGGTGGACCTACTGAGCGTGACTCACCTCCTTAGTTGAGGTCTGCAGCTCAAAAATTGCATCCCACTTCAATTCTTGGCCCACAACCCACCCCAACCTACGGGGCATGGGTCCATCTACAACCAGTAGATGGCATCCGTAGGTCACTAAAAATTGCAGATTTGGGGAATGATTTTGGGGCCTCCCCTCAAGGACCACTTTGGTGATCCTTGGGGGGTCGTACCTTGACATATAGCCCCTAGATTTCACTCAATCTTATGGATTTTTGCATCAAACGTTTTCAAATGATGAATTATGATTATGTTTATGTTTAATTGACGATTTAAGATGATTTTACTGTATGAACCCATGATTTCTCTCAATACCTAAATTTCACCTTATATAGTAGGTTTGATGATTATGAATGAATGTTGACGGATTTATGCTTAGATTGATTCAGATTATTGAATTGTATCATCATCTATACCTAATTATGGTGAATTGTTGGTGAATTGAGGATTTGTGATCATAACCTTGAAAAGGGCAAGTTTGACCTAATTTCATGTTAAAGTATAATTATGCTTGAATTGTTGATCCAATTGAAAGGTGGAGGTGTTTACTTACTATGTACATTGTGATCATGAACTTGAAGGCATAGTTTAATGAATTGAAGTATTAAGATGATATTGTATAATGTGAAGGATTTACATGTGATTCAATGATAAAATGATGAACATGTAGTCAATGTATTTGTGTTAGTATTGAAAGGCTATTTGTCAATTTGACACTCATGAATGATAATGATGAATGTGAAGGGTTTATGTAATGTGAATGTTGAATCTAGAATTGGTAGTCCGATGAATCCTTTACTAGAATAATGAATATCTTTACTTGATGAATTGAATCGATAGGCTATGGCATTCCTTTCATATATGAGTGATGAATGTTTCTTGACATGATGACTATGAATTGATAGGCTTTATGCATTCTTTTCATAAATGATCTAATGTAATGAAGACTCTAGAATCGATAGGCTAGTGCCATTCCTTTATCAATGAGTCAATGGACCATGAATCGATAGGATAGTGGCATTCCTTTCATGAGTATAAGAATGTAATGAGGGACCATGAATCGATAGGATTATAGCATTCCTTTCATATGGACCCTAGAGCTATCCTTGAATGTACCATTGATCGATAAGCTTATAGCATTCCTTCCTTGGTAATGGTGTTTCATGGGTCGATAGGCCTATGGCATTCCTCCCTAATACACTAATGTAATGTGAATGAAATATTATATGGGAATATAGGCTAAGCACCGAGTGGATATGGTTAGATGGAAACTCTCTCAATATTAGGTTAGAGTTCCAATGAACATCTACCTATCCCATAACTATGTGCCCACATAGGATATTAGCTAGCGGATTTCATCTGAGCTAATGTTAACCAGTTTACCTTAGGCAAGGACACCAACCCTTACGATGTGGGATAGTACATCGAATTGTGAGGTAGGCTTTAGCATGAATGGGTTGCTATATAGTGATGTGTGTTGTTTGTAGAAGGTTATGATGAGTTTGGAAGTGAGTTGGCAGATTTGATAAATGAGGTGTTTTGGGAAATGTGTTGAGTGAATAGACTCTTTAAAAGACGGTATAAGTGTGATTTACCTTGGTTTAGAATTTCTTTGAGTGATGAGTGTGAAGGTTTAGTGATGTTTTGCTCTAACCATATAATTGAAAGAAGCGATGTTGTAAAGATTTAGTATAAGCTTACCTCTATGGGGAAGATAATGTGCTTAGGTGATAAGGTCATTTAATGTCCTTGATGTTCATGAGTTAGGATTGATGGATGTTCTCACCTAAAGAGGTGTAGTGAGTTTGAGGAGTTTAGACCCGGTGTGGTAGACTCATATGAGAGCTTAAGTTGTGTCGGTAAGGTTAGTTGTGAGCAAGAAGTTGCTTAATGAGGACCTTTCTAGTTTAAAAGCTCTGGTATGTTGATGGTTCCTTATAGTGTAAATGTGTTATTGAGGTTCCTATGTTGCTTCATGTTAGCCTTAGTTGGGTTTTCTCCTTAATGGGGGATTATATGTTGAATAGCAAGGTGGTTGGGAGTTTTGATAACCTTACCTCTTTCCTTCTATTCTTATTCAAGCTTGAGACCAAGAGTTCCTAGTAGCTTGTTTCATATTTTGGAGTTTTGTGTGATTATGAGTTTCCATTGTCTCCTTATGTTATGCATGTTCTATTTGAATTCTTGTTAAATGAGAAAATGAGTTTTCAAGTTTTATATTCCTCATGTTAAATGTGCATCTAGTATGAGTTGTCTATATGCTTCATGAGTCTAAGTGTTGAACATGCCTCAATGTGCTTTATTGAAAAGTTGCATAACGTGTTTTATGAAGAAATTACATATTTTGCCTAATGTTGTTGTAATGAGCATGTTGAAATTGGGGGAAGAAGTTCCTCTAATGAAATGAAGAATGTGAAGTTTTGATTGCATAATGAGTTTGTAGACGTAGTTCCTACTTTCTTGTCGTGATTTGAACTTGTTGATGTGGAGTTGATGTTTCCTCCTATGCTTATGCATTTATATTGATGTTGCATACATGATAATGGGCTGTTAGTCTCAAGTCGTTATTCCCTTAATGTGTTTTAAGTGTCATTCGAGGACGAATGTTCCTAAGTGGGGGATAATGTAACGACCTGGAAAATGAAAGGTTGAACTAGAGCCTTGACTTTTGGGTTAGTGTGGCTTTAGGAGGATGTGTAGACTGTTTTAGAACTTATTTGAGCAAGGAAGAAGCCTAGGGTGCAAGCAAGGACCTAGACTAGCAAGATAGGGTGAAAGAAGTCTTGTTCTTCGGTAGTCCTTTTGACGATGGGGCTGTTTGGTCGCCCAATGACCCCCCACTTTGCCTAGTGGACTGCCCACTTAGTGAGCCTACTAGAAGATTGGGCGAACCAAGTGTGCATTTGGGGAATCGCCTAGTGCACTTGGCCAGCCCAAGGTTCCAAAGGGTGAACTAGCTGCATGATCGCCAACTAGCTTGGCGTATCGCCCTTCTCCCATCATATTGCCCACTGACCAGCCCTTTGAGTGAGCCACTGGAACAAAGGGCGAGCCAATGGTGCACTTGGCGAGTTACCTAGTGCACTTGGTGAGCCCAAGTGTCCAAAGGGCGAGCTCAAGTGGGCAAGGGGCAAAAATTTTAAGTTGAAACTTTAGGGTCCTTAGCTCTTTTCCAAAATTGACCCTACACTATTCCATTATTTTCCTAGAAACTATATAACACTTTCAAGACCTAAATTCCTTTCATTTAAGTCATTCCAAATAGAATCAAAAGAAAGTCGTCCTTTCTCAAAAGTTCTCTCTCTAGCTCAAGGAAGAAGAAGAAGAGGCGAAAGCTAGGGTTTGGTGATTTCAAGGTGGTTCTTCCACAATTTTCTTGGAGAATCTTAGTAAAGGTATGGCGATTCTTCATCTAAGGCTAGCTCTCAACCTAGAGTCAATTTCAGAGAATTTTTCAAAGTCTTCAAGTTTCTTAAAAACCTAGATTTCACTCAATCTAATGGGATCTTGCATCAAACGTTTTCAAATGATGAGTTATGATTATGTTTATGTTTAATTGATGATTTAAGATGATTTTACTCTATGAACCCATGAATTCTCTCAATCCCTATATTTCACCTTATAAAGTGGGTTTTGATGATTATGAATGAATGTTGACGGATTTATGCTTAGATTGATTTAGATTATTGAATTATATCATCATTTATACCTAATTGTGGTGAATTGTTGGTGAATTGAGGATTTGTGATCATAGCCTTGAAAAGGGCAAGTTTGACCTAATTTCATGTTAAAGTAGAATTATGCTTGAATTGTTGATCCGCTTGAAAGGTGGAGGTGTTTACTTACTATGTACATTGTGATCATGGCCTTGAAGGCATAGTTTAATGAATTGAAGTATTATCATGATATTGTATAATGTGAAGGTTTACATGTGATTCAATGGTAGAATGATGAACATGTATTCAATGTATTTGTGTTAGTATTGAAAGGCTATTTCCCAATTTGACACTCATGAATGATAATCATGAATGTGAAGGGTTTCTATAATGTGAATGTTGTATCTAGAATTGGTAGTCTTATGCATCCTTTTCTAGAATAATGAATATGTCTTGACCTGATGAATAAGAATCAATAGGATATGACATTACTTTCATATATGAGTGATGAATGTGTCTTGACTTTATGGCTACGAATTGATAAGCATTATGCATTCTTTTCATAAATGATCTAATGTAATGAAGACTCTAGAATCGATAGGCTAGTGGCATTCCTTTCTCAATGAGTCAATGTACTACAAAATCGATAAGCTAGTGGCATTCCTTTCATGAGTATAAGAATGTAATCAGGGACCATGAATTGATAGGCTTATAGCATTCCTTTCATATGGACCCTAGAGCTATCCTTGAATGTACCATGGATCGTTAGGATTATAGCATTCCTTCCTTGGTAAAGGTGTATCATGGGTTGATAGGCCTATGACATTCCTCCCTAATACACTAATGTAATGTGAATGAAATAATCTATGGGAATGTAGACTAAGCACCGAGTGGATATAGTTAGATGGAAACTGTCCCAATGTTAGGTTAGAGTTCCAATGAACATCTTCCTATCCCATAACTATGTGCCCACATAGGATACTAGCTAGGGGATTCCATCCGAGCTAATGTTAACAGTTTACCTTAGGAAAGTAGACCAACCCTTACGTTGTGAGATAGTACATCGAATTCCATGATTTAGCTCTCATGGTCTGTGTCGGTTAAACGTTTATTCTCATCATGTGAGATATGAACTCTAGTTACTTGATAGGTACTACAAAGTGTAGGTAGTAGTATGGGATGCTATCTATACATTGCACGAGTAGGCTTTGAAGGGGCTATAGTGAGTTCTCTAAGTCTTAATTACTAAATGTATGAAAGTCCTCTAAATTCATGAATGTGTCCTAATGAATCTAAAGAAGAATGTTGGCTTAAATGCTTAAATGTAAAGATGCATGCTATACTTGGATTGTATTATGATTTACTTCCTTGTCATGTCTATTATATATGAATGTGCCTTGTCTATGGTGACTTTAAAGGAGTAGTTAGTGTGAGTAGTAGTATGGGATGCTACTTGCACATTGCACAAGTATGACTTAGAGTTGTCTTAGATGTTGGTCTTAATGTAATGATGTGATTCATGTAATGTTTATGTCTCTTAAGTGCTTTATTGTGTTAAGGTTGAAACGATGAATGGTAAGTTCACTTTTGGTAACTTTAAGGTAGTACCTTAGCGTGGGTTGTGGTATGGGACGCTATCCATACATTGCACAAGGCATAGCTTGAGGGTTACTTGAGGTGGAGGCTCAAGGTGGAGGTAAAGGGTTATATGTGATTTGTTTCAAATGTGAATTGTGTGACTTTGTTTGTTGGTTGTGACTTATATTCCTCTCTTGTATCAAGGTTCATGAAGTTTTACAAAAATGGCATAAAGCATGACTTTCAACAAAATGTCCCTTTTTAAGCATGTTTTTTGCATGGTCATCATACTTAGTACATTTTTGTTTGCTAACCCATATTTTCTATGTTTTACTACAAGTGTAGGTTGCGGTAATTGAGTATCTCTCTCTAGTTGGAGCTTGGACTAGACTTCCTCCAACACATCTTTTGGTATGTCCTCATAAATCGAGGACAAAGACCTTTCATGTTTCTAGTTCTTTTACATTTTAAGACTATTGTTAAGACTTCGATTGTAAAGGGCTGTGACCCTATCTTGTATTAAGTTTTTGTCAAAGATGGCCGTGTGAGACTTTAGCATTCCACTGCTTTATAAATGACATACCATTGTTGGTGTTAATGAGAAAAGTTTTAATTCCGCACTATTTTTATTACCTATGTAATGACTGAATACTATGAGGCTTGTATAAGACCCGTACGGGGTCGAGTACGTTGTGTTATGACTATGGGGTGCTCTTGGGTCGTGTCAATAAGCCCTTTGAGTAGTCATATCCTAATGACCATTGGATAAGGAATATGAGAGAGACCTTATAGAGTTAAAGTCTATGGCAGGACTTGGAGAATGAAGAAGTGAAGTTTCCTAAGCATCCAATAGCCTTTTATTCATAAAGGTGGCGCGCTTCACATTTATGAACAATACTCTATTACACGTAATTTGAGACAATCCTAGAACCATTCTAAACCTTGTTCTCTAATTACCAAGTTTGTCACGACCCAGGGGTACCCCCTAGACGTAACATGGTGTACTTGACCCCGAAGGGGTCTTATACAACACCTTAGCATATCATAACATAAGATAATAGAAAGTACGGGAAAATTTAAAACTTTTACAATCGAAGTCATTTTCATAAAAAAGAGCGGAAGTCTTTCTATACTTTGTCTCAAACCATATAATACAACTTTTACAATAAACTCCTAAATGCCGACTTGGGCACATCCTCAGGCCTAATCTTTAATCGATGGTAACCAGAAAATATATCAATTTTAGAGAAAATGGATGCACCTTGCATTTGGTCAAACATATCATCTACTCAAGGCAATCGATACTTGTTTCGAATGGTGACCCTATTCAACTGCCGATAGTCTATGAATATTCTCATATTACCATTTTTTTTCTTAACCAACAAGACAGGATCACCCCATGGTGAAGCACTAGGACAGATGAATCCTTTATCTAGAAGTTCTTGGATTTGATCCTTAAGCTCTCTTAATTCTACCGGAGCCATACGATATGGAGGAATGAAGATGGGACGAGTACAAGGTTCTAAATCAATGTAGAAATCTATATGTCTATCCGTAGGCATACCAGGCAAATCAGTAGGAAATACTTCTCTAAATTCTAACACCATAGGAATAGACTCAATAGAGGGAGATTCAACCTCAACATCCCGGATATGAGCCAAATAAGCCAAACAACCCTGGCCTACCAGTTTCCTAGCCCGAATGGAGGATATGATCTTAGTTGGCTTAGGCGTGTACACCCCTTCCCACTCTAACTTTTTCCTACGTAGAATCTCTAGAGTCACAGACGTACTATTACAATTCAGCACAACATAATAGGGGGACGACCAAGTCATGCCTAAGATTATATCAAAGTCAGTCATAACTAGAATAACCAAATCTGCCCAAGTCTAGAAATCTATATATAAACAAAATAGGACAAGCACGATAAACATGTGTGACTATGATAGACTCTCCAACTATGGTAAAAACATGGATGGGGGCATCAAATATATCATATATCATAGCAAATTCTAAGGTAAATCGCACGAAAACTTAACAATAAGTAGAACCAGGATCAAATACTGTAACGACCCATAAAATGAATAAGTAAAACTAGAGGCTAACTAGTGTGTGTGTGAGTTTGTCATGAGGATTGAGGTGGTTTGATGTTGTCCCGAGCTATGGTTGAGGGGTTTAGGGGTTAAACGTCAAAGTACGACTCCCCATGGACCCCCTAGGACTCCTTGAGAAGGACCCTAAGACTAACCCCCAAGACCCCTTGAAAGTAGAAAGTTTTCAAAAATGGGGTGACCTACGGAAGGGGTCCACGCCTCGTAGGTCCATCCAAGCCCCGTGGAAGGCCTCTATATGTCAAGGGGCCCCAAACCATTCATCAAACTCATAAAAGTTGCATGAGCATTTGTTAACCCAAACGACATAACTAGAAACTCGTAGTGCCCATAGCAGGTCCTAAATGTCGTCTTGGGCACATCCTCAGGCCTAATCTTTAACCGATGGTAATCAGAAAATATATCAATCTTAGAGAAAATGGATGCACCGTGCATTTGGTCAACCTGATCATCTATTCAAGGCAATGTGTACTTGTTTCGAATGGTGACGCTATTCAACTGCCGATAGTCTATGCACATTCACATACTACCATTCTTTTTCTTAACAAACAAGACAGGATCACCCTATGGTGAAGCACTAGGACGGATGAATCCTTTATCCAGAAGTTCTTGGATATGAACCTTAAGCTCTCTTAAATTTTCCGGAGCCATACGATACGGAGGAATGAAGATGGGACGAGTACCAGGTTCAAAATCAATGTAGAAATCTATATCTCTATCAATAGGCATACCAGGCAAAGCAGTAGGAAACACTTCTCCAAATTCGAACACCATAGGAATAGACTCAATAGAGAGACATTCAACCTCAACATCCTGAATATGAGCCAAATAAGCCAAACAACCCTGCCCTACCATTTTCCTAGCCCGAATGGAAGATATGGTCTTAGTTGGCTAAGGCTTGTACACCCTTTCCCACTCTAACTTTTTCCTACTCGAAATCTTTAGAGTAGCAGACGTACTGTTACAATTTAGCACAACATAATAGGGGGACTACCAAGTCATGCCTAAGATTATATCAAAGACAATCATATCCAGAATAACCAAATCATCCCAATTCTAGAAACGTATATATAAACAAAATAAGACAAGTACGATAGACATGTCTGCCTATGACATACTCTCCAGCTAGGGTAAAAACATGGATAGGGGCATCAAATATATCAGATATCAAAGCAAATTTTGTGGTAAAACGCACAGACACATAAGAATATGTAGAACCCGGATCAAATAATGTAACGACCCGTAAAATGAATAAGTAAAACTAGTGGCTAACTAGTGAGTGTGTGAGTTTGTCATGAGGTTTGAGGTGGTTCGATGTTGTCCCGAGCTATGGTTTAGGGGTTAAACTTCAAGATACGACTACCCATGGACCAACCTAGGATTCATTGAAGAGGATCCTAAGACTAACTCCCAAGACCCCTTGAAACTAGAAATTTGTCAAAAATGGAGTGACCTACGGAAGGGGTCCACCACTCATAGGTCCATCCATTCCCCGTGGATGTCCTCTATATGTTAAGGGGCCCCAAACCATTCATCAAACTCATAAAAGCTGCAGGCGCATTTGTCAACCCAAAGGACATAACTAGAAACTTGTAGTTCCCATAACGGGTCCTAAATGCCGTCTTGGTGACATTCTCAAGGCTAATCTTTAACTGATGGTAACCAGAAAATAGATCAATATTAGAGAAAATGGATGCACCCTACATTTGGTCAAACAGATCATCTATTCAAGGCAATGGTAACTTGTTTCGAATGGTGACCCTATTCAACTGTCGATAGTCTATGCACATTCTCATACTACCATCTTTTTACTTAACAAACAAAGCAGGATCACCCCATGGTGAAGCACTAGGATGGATGAATCCTTTATCCAGAAGTTCTTGGATTTGATCCTTAAGCTCTCTTAATTCTGCCGGAGCCATACTATTCGGAAGAATGAAGATGGGACGAGTACAAGGTTCTAAATCAATGTAGAAATCTATATCTATATCCGGAGGCAAACCAAGCAAATCAGTAGGAAACACTTCTCTAAATTCTAACACCATAGGAATAGACTCAATAGAGGGAGATTCAACCTCAATATCCCGATTATGAGCCAAATAAGCCAAACAACCCCGCCCTACCAGTTTCCTAGCCCGAATGGAGGATATGATCTTAGTTGGCTTAGGATTGTACACCCTTTCCCACTCTAACTTTTTCCTACTCGGAATCTTTAAAGTCACAGACGTACTGTTATAATTCAACACAACATAATAGGGGGACAACCAAGTCATGCCTAAGATTATATCAAAGTTATTCATATCCATAAAAACCAAATCAGCCCAAGTCTAGAAACCTATATATAAACAAAATAGGACAAGCACAATAGACATGTGTGACTATGACAGACTCTTTAACCAGTGTAAAAACATGGATAGGGGAATCAAATATATGACATATCATAGCAAATTCTGAGGTAAATCGCACAGACACAGAAGAATAAGTAGAACCCGGATCAAATAATGTATCAACCCGTAAAATGATTAAGTAAAACTAGAGCCTAACTAGTTAGTGTGTGAGTTTGTCATGAGGTTTTAGGTAGTTTGATGAGGTCCCGAGCTATGGTTTAGGGGTTAAATATCAAGGTACGAATCCCGATGGAACACCCTAGGAGTCCTTGAGGAGGACCCTTAACCAAACCCCTAAGGACCCTTGAAAGTAGAAAGTTGTCAAAAATGGAGTGACCTACGGAAGGGGTCCATGCTTCGTAGGTCCACCCAAGCCCCGTGGATGGCCTCTATATATCAAGGGGACCTAAACCATTCATCAAACTCATAAAAGTTGCAGGCGCATTTCTCAACCCAATCGACATAACTAGAAACTCGTAGTGCCCATAGCAGGTCCTAAATGTCGTCTTAGGGACATCCTCAGGCCTAATCTTTAATCAATGGTAACCAGAAATTAAATCAAGCTTAGAGAAAATGGATGCACCCTGCAGTTGGTCAAACATATCATCAATTCAAGGCAATGTGTACTTGTTTTGGAATGGTGACCCTATTCAACAGCCGATAGTCTCAGCACATTATCATACTACCATTCGTTTTCTTAACAAACAAGGCAGGATCACCCCATGGTGAAGCACTAGGATGGACGAATCCTTTATCGAGAAGTTCTTGGATATGATCCTTAAGCTCTCTTAATTCTGCCAGAGCCATACGATAAGGAGGAATGAAGATGGGATGAGTACCACGTTCTAAATCAATGTAGAAATCTATATCTCTAACCGGAGGCATACCGGGCAAATCAGTAGGAAACACTTCTGTAAATTCTCACACCATAGAAATAGACTCAATAGAGGGAGATTCAACCTCAACATCCTGAATATGAGCCAAATAAGCCAAACAACCCCGCCCTACCAGCTTCCTAGCCCGAATGGAGGATATGATCTTAGTTGGCTTACGCTTGTACACCCGTTCCCACTCTAACTTTTTCCTTCTCAGAATCTCTAAAGTCACAGATGTACTGTTACAATTCAGCACAACATAATAGGGGGACAACCAAGTCGTGCCTAAAATTATATCAAAGTCAGTCATATCCAGAATAACTAAATCAGCCCAAGTCTAGGAACCTATATATAAACAAAATAGGACAAGCACGATAGACATGTGTGACTATGCCAGACTCTCCAACTAGGGTAAAAATATGGATGGGGGCTTCAAATATATCACATATCATAGCAAATTCTGAGGTAAATCGCACGGACGCATAAGAATAAGTATAATCCGGATCAAATAATTTAACGAACCATAAAATGAATAAGTACAACTAGAGCGTAACTAGTGATCGAGTGAGGTTGTAATGATGTTTGAGGTGGTTTGATGTTGTCCCGATCTATAGTTGAGGGGTTTCGGGGTTAAACGTCAAGGTACGACTCCCCATGGACCACCCTAGGAGTCCTTGTGGAGGATCCTAAGCCTAACCCCCAAGACCCCTTGAAACTAGAAAGTTGTCAAAAAATGGAGTGACTTACGGAAGGGGTCCACGCCTCGTAGGTTCATCCACGTGCTCTGGATGTCCTCTATATGTCAAGGGGCCCCAAACCATTCATCAAATTCATAAAAGCTGCAGGCGCATTTGTCAACCCAAACGACATAACTAGAAATTCATAGTGCCCATAGCGGGTCCTAAATACCGTCTTGGGGACATCCTTAGGCCTAATCTTTAACTAATGGTAACCAGAAATTAAATCAATCTTAGAGAAAATGGATGCACCCTGCATTTGGTCAAACATATCAGTTATTCAAGCTAATGGGTACTTGTTTCGGAATGGTGACCCTATTCAACTGCTGATAGTTTAAGCACATTCTCATACTACTATCCTTTTTCTTAACAAACAAGGCAGGATCACCCCATGGTGAAGCACTAGGACGGATGAATCCTTTATTGAGAAGTTCTTGGATTTGATCCTTAAGCTATCTTAATTCTGTCGAAGCCATACGATACGGAGGAATGAAGATGGGACGGGTACCAGGTTCTAAATCAATGTAGAAATCTATATCTCTATCCGTAGGCATACTAGGAAAATTAGTAGGAAACAGTTCTCTAAATTCTCACACCATCGAAATAGACTCAATAGCGGGAGATTCAACCTCAACATCCCGTATATGAGCCAAATAAGCCAAACAACCCCACCCTACCAGTTTCTTAGCCCGAATGGAGGATATGATCTTAGTTGGCTTAGGCTTGTACATCCCTTCCCACTCTAACTTTTTCCTACTTGGAATCTCTAGAGTCACAGATGTACTGTTAATATTCAGCACTATATAATAAGGGGACAACCAAGTCATACCTAAGATTATATCAAAGTCAGTCATATCCAGAAGATCTAAATCAGCCCAAGTCTAGAAACCTATATATAAACAAAATAAGACAGGCACGATAGACATGTGTGACTATGACAAACTCTCCAACTAGGGTAAAAACATGGATGGGGGCTTCAAATATATCACATATCATAGAAAATTCTGAGGTAAATCTCATGGACGCATAAAAATAAGTATAATTCGGATCAAATAATTTAACGACCTGTAAAATTAATAAGTACAACTAGAGCGTAACTAGTGATGGTGCGAGTTTGTCATGATGTTTGAGGTGGTTTGATGTTGTCTCGGTCTATTGTTGATGGGTTTAGGGGTTAAACGTCAAGGAAGAACTCTCCATAGACCACCCTAGGAGTCCTTGAGGAGGACCCTAAGCCTAACCCCCAAGACCCCTTAAAACTAGAAAGTTGTCAAAAATGGAGTGACTTACAGAAGGGGTCCACGCCTCGTAGGTTCATCCACGCCCCTTGGATGGCCTCTATTTGTCAAGGGGCCCCAATCCATTCATCAAATTCATAAAAGCTGCAGGCGTATTTGTCAACCCAAACGACATAACTGGAAATTCATAGTGCCCATAGAGGGTCCGAAATACCGTCTTGGGGACTTCCTTAGGCCTAATCCTTAACGAATTGTAACATGAAATAAAATCAATCTTAGAGAAAATGGATGCACCCTGCATTTGGTCAAACATATCATCTATTCAAGGCAATGGGTACTTGTTTTGGAATGGTGACCCTATTCAACTGCCGATAGTCTAAGCACATTCTCATACTACCATCATTTTTCTTAACAAACAAGGTAGGATAACCCCTTGGTGAAGCACTAGGACGGATGAATCCTTTATTGAGAAATTCTTGTATTTGATCCTTAAGCTCTCTTAATTATGTCGAAACCATACGATATAGAGGAATGAAGATGGGACGGGTACCAGGTTCTAAATCAATGTCGAAATCTATATCTTTATCCGTAGGCATACTAGGCAAATCAGTAGGAAACAGTTCTCTAAATTCTCACACCCTCGGAATAGACTTCATAGAGGGAGATTCAATCTCAGCATCCCGAATATGAGCCAAATAAGCTAAACAACCCCGCCCTACCAGTTTCCTATCTCGAATGGAGGATATGATCTTTGTTGGCTTAGGATTGTACACCCCTTCCCACTCTAACTTTTTCCTACTTGGAATCTCTAGAGTCATAAAGGTACTGTTACAATTCAGCACAACATAATAGGGGGACAACCAAGTCATGCCTAAGATTATATCAAAGTCAGTCATATCCAGAATAACCAAATCAGCCCAAGTCTAGAAACCTATATATAAATAAAATAGGACAAGGACGATAGACATGTGTGACTATGACAGACTCTCCAACTAGGGTAAAAACATGGATGGGGGCACCAAATATATCACATATCATAGCAAGTTCTGAGGTAAATTGCATGGACACATAAGAATAAGTAGAACCCAGATCAAATAATTTAGCGACCTGTAAAATGAATAAGTAATACTATAGCCTAACTAGAGAGTGTGTGAGTTTATCATGAGGTTTGAGGTGGTTTGATATTGTCCCGAGCAATGGTTGAGGGGTTTACGGGTTAAACGTCAAGGTATGATTCCCCATGGACAACCCTAGGATTCCTTGAGGAGGTCCCTAAGCCTAACCCCCAAGACCCCTTGAAACTTGAAAGTTGTCAAAAATGTAGTGACCTACGGAAGGGGTCCACGCCTTGTATGTCCATCCACTCCCCATGGATGGCCTCTGTATGTCAAGGGGCCCAAAACCATGGACCAGAAGGATGGTGGTGTAGCCCCACCTACGGTTCGTAGGTGAGGGGCATGATTTGCACCTGAAAAAGCTGCTAATGTGCGTCCTAGTGAAAGGTGGATTGGTAAATTCACAATTTTTCTTAGTTAAGTGTTTGGACGGTTATTTTAGGTTTATTAACATACTTTAAAGTATTAAAACACATTTAGACTTCATTATTTCAAAACCCCAAATCAAAACCTCTCATCCCCTCCAAAAGTCTCTCTCTAGAAACCTCCATTGGAAGTGAAGACTTCAACGTTCCAAGGTCAAATCTTCAAGGTTTTCAAGTGATTTTCGTGGGGAATCTATAGCAAGGTATGGTAGTTTTGATCCTTTTCTAACTTTTTGTTCAAGGAGCCAATTTAAAGGTGATTTCAAAGTATGAAAAATCTAGGGTTTTACTCAATCTCATGGGTTCTTTCATCAAACATTTTCAAATGGTTTCTAATGACAAATTATGATTTTATTAGTGTTTAATTGATGATTTATGATTAAAATACTCTATGAACCTATGAATTCTCTCAATTCCTAAATTGTTCCTTCTTTAGTGGGTTTGATGATTATGAAATCTTATGAATGGAATCTGTCTAAATTGCTTTGGGTTATTGAATTAGATAATTATCTATGCCTTAATTATGGTAAATTGTTGGTGAGTTGATGATTTGTGATCATGGCCTTGAAAGGGCAAGTTATTACCTAATTTCATGTTGAAGTATAATTGGACTAGAGATATTGATACACTTGAAAGGTGGAGGTGTTTAACTACTATGTATGATTATGATGTAAATGATATGCATGTGATTTCAATTATCGAATGATAATCATGTATATAATGTAATTGTGCAAATTATTGATAGTATATTCTCAATTATCACTCATGAATAATGATGATAGAATGTGAAGAGTTTCTATAATGTGATGTTATAACATGAATTGGTAGGATTAGGTATCCTATTCTTGTGAATGAAAGCAATGTGAATGTTAAATCTAGAATTGGTAGGTTTAGGCATTCCTTTAATAAATGATCCAATGTAATGAATACTCTAGAATCGATAGGCTAATGGCATTCCTTTCTTAATGCGTCAATGTACCATGAATCGATAGGCTTATGGTATTCATTTCATGAGTATAAGAATAGAATGAGGATCCATGAATCGATAGGCTTATGGCATTCCTTTCATGAGGACTCTAGATCTATCCTTGAATGTACCATGGATCAATAGGCTTATATCATTCCTTCCTTGTGTAATGATGTAATTTGGGTTGATAGGCCAATGGCATTCTTCCCTAGTACAATAATGTAATGTGAATGAAATAATCTATGGGAATGTAGGCTAAGCATCGAGTGGATATGGTAGATGGAAACTCTCCCAATGTTAGGTTACAGCTCCAATGAACATCTTCCTATCCCATAAACTATATGCCCACATAGTTCTAGCTCGTGGATCCCCCTAAGCTAGGTTATTTGTTTATCTTTAACAAGTAGACCACTTTTTTACGGTGTGGGGCTATATGACACCGGATTCCACGATCTTGCTCTTATGGTCTACGATGGTTAAACTCTTATTCCCATCATCTTAGATGTGCACTATAGTTACTTGAGAGGTTCTACAAAGTGTGGGTAGTAGTATGGGATGCTATCCATACATTGCAAGAGTAGGCTTTAAGAGGGTTATAGTGAGTTCTCTAAGCCATAATGGCTAATGTATGAATGTGTCCTAAATGAAGTTAAAGAAGAAGGTTGAATTATATGCTTAATTGTAAAGATGCATGCTATACTTGGATTAAAATTATGAATTACTTCCTTGTCATGACTTATAGTATATGAATGTGCCTTGCCTATGGTGACTTCAAATGAGTACTTTGTGTGAGTAGTAGTATGGGATGCTACTTGCACATTGCACAAGTATAACTTAGGGTTGTCTTATGTGATGGTCCTTATGTGATGATGTGACTCATGTAATGTTTATGTCTCTTATATGCTTTATCGTGTGAAGGTGGAAAGGTTGAATGGTAAGTTCACTTTTGGTGACCTTGATGTGGTACCTTAGTGTGGATGGTTGTATGGGACGCTATCCATACATTGCATAATGTATAGCATGAGGGTTATTTGAGGTGAAGTCTAAATGTTAAGGTAATGGTTTATACGATGATTATGTCTAAATGTGAAAGTATGACTTGAATGTTGGTTGTGAGATATATTATGCCTCTTTTGTCAATGTTCAAGAAGTTTTGCCAAAATGGTATATATCATGACTTTCGAAACCAAATGTATGTTTTAAGCATGTTCTTGCATGGCTAATATACTTAGTACTTAATTTTGCTAACCCATTTTTCTTCATGTTTTACTACAAGTGTAGGTTCCGGCAAGTGATTTGCATTGCTCTAGTCGAAGTTTGCATTAGAGTTCTCCAAGACATTTTGGGTATGTTCTCATAGATTGAGGACAAGTGTTTAGAATTTTCTTTCCTTTTCATGTAATAGACTACTTTAGATTTCTATTGTAAAGGGTTGTGTCCCTACTTTTGTTCAAGATTGTGTCTAAGATGGCCATGTGAGATATAGACTTCCGCTTGCATTTAAATATTTTTTTGGAATGTTAGATTGTATGGTTTTAAATAAAAAGTTTTAATTACGTACTTTTTCTTTTACCTATGCGATGAATGAGCTATGAGGCTGGTATAGGACCTCTTCGGGGTCGAGTACTCTGTGCCGCATCCGCGGTCTAGACTTGAGTCGTGACAAACATGGTATGAGAGCACAAGGTTTTGGGAATGGTCTTAGGGTTGATGTCTCACAAGCCACGTCAAGTAGAGTCTTGTTCATTGGAGTGAGTCTTGACACATCTATGAGCGAGAGGCTATAGGACGTTAGAAAGTTACACTTCTTTCATTATTTTTAAAGTCGTGCCTTTAAGTTTAGCTCTATAAGTGTCCTTTTTCCTAATCCTTCTCTTCTGTTTATAGGATATGAATACAAGAAGGACTATCACAAGGAGAGTGGAAGAGGATATTGTGAATGAGGGAGTTCCTCCCCAAGGTCCTCAAGGTGGCCAAGTTCCTCAAGAGAATGAAGTTCTAGTGGATCCCCAGCCATAACCAATGAAGAGATTAGGTTGGCTTTTCTAACCTTAGCCCAAGCCATGACGGCTCAAGTGAACCGATATATGGGGCCTAGGGTGAATGCTAATGAAAGTACCATGGCCTCAAGGTTGAGAGACTTTGTAAGGATGAATCCTCCGATATTTCTTGGCTTGGAAATGGTAGAGGATCCCCAAGAATTCTTAGATGAGGTATATAAGATAGCCAATGCTCTGGGGGTAACATCTAGAGAGAAAGAGGCGTTGGCTTCCTATCAATTGAAAGATGTGGCCCAAGTGTGGTTCACTCAATGAAAAAACAATAGGCCTTTAGAAGCGGGTCCTATAGAATGGGAGGAGTTTAAGGGAGCATTCCTTGGTTGGTACTTTCCCCATGAGAAAAGGGAGTGTAAGGTTGAGGAGTTTATCAATCTTAAGCAAGGTAGCATGGGTGTGGAAGAGTACTCCTTAAAATTTACTCTTTTCTCTAAGTATTCTCCATCCTTGGTGTCTAACCCTAGGGATGAGATGAGTAGGTATGTGACAGATATATCCGACCTAGTTGAGGAAAAGTGTCATACGACGATGCTCCATGATGATATGAATATTTCTAGGCTTATGGTGTTAGTCTTAGTTGGGTTTTCTCCTATGTGGGGAATAGTACATTGAATAGTAAGGTTTTTGAGATTGTTGATATCCATATCTCTTTCCTTCTATTCCTATTCAAGCTTGAGACCAAGAGTTCCTTGTAGCTTGTTTCATGTTTTGGAGTCATGTGTGATTATGAGTTTCTATGGTCTCCTTATGTTATGCATGTTCTTGATGAATTTATGTTTATGTGAGAAAATGATTTTTCATGATTTATGTTCCTCATGTTGAGTTGCATTTAGTATGAGTTGTCTATATGTTTCATGAGGTGAAATTGTTGAACATGCCTAAATGTGTTTTTATGAAGAAGTTGCATAATGTTCTTCTATGAGAAAATTGCTTAAATGTGCTTAATGATGTTGAGATGAAAATGATTTGAGTTGAAGAAGGTACTTCCTCCAATGAAATGAGAAATGCTGAAGTTTTGGTGCAAAATGAGTTTGTAGATGTAGTTCCTACTTTCTTGTGTGCATTGAACATATATGAGTTGGAGTTAATGTTTCCTCCTATGGTTAATGCATTATATTGATGTGTCATGATTGTGGGCTGCTAGTCTTGAGTCTTTAACCCCTTAATGTGTTTAAAGTGTCATTCGGGGACGAATGTTCCTAGGTGGAGGATAATGTAACGACCCGTAAAACGAACAAGTGAAACTAGAGCCTAACTAGTGAGTGTGTGAGTTTTTCATGAGGTTTGAGATGGTTTGATGTTGTCCCGAGCTATGGTTTAGGGGTTAAATGTCAAGGTGCAACTCCTCATGGAACACCCTAGGGGTCCTTGAGGAGGACCCTAAGCCTAACCCCCAAGACACCTTGAAACTAGAAAGTTGTCAAAAATGGAGTTACCTACAAAAGGGACACGCGCAGTATGTCCATCCACGCCCCGTGGATGGCCTCCATAGGTCAAGGGGTCCTAAACCAAGTTGCAGCCCCAAACTACGGACCAATTAAACGGTGGCGTAGCCGAACCTACGGTCCGTAGGTGAGGGGAATGGTTTGCACCTGTAAAAGCTGCTATGGTGCGGCCTAGTGAAGGGTGTATTGGTAAATTCACCCTTTGCTTAGTTAAGTGTTTGGACGGTTATTTTGGGTTTATTAACATATTTGAAAGGTTTTTAAAGTATT
>JAJOOH010019888.1:0-10605 GCA_029582605.1 Solanum gracilifrons | reverse complement strand
GAATGAGTTTTATGTGATCTTGTGATGATCCTATGTAAAGTGGATAGCATTGTGAGTTAAAGTATGATTTCTCATGATGTATATATGAAATGATGTTGGATTATTAAGTATCCTTAAATGAAAATGTTGTGACTTGGTTGGTAGACTAAAGTGTCCCTCCTTGTTACTTAAAGTCTTGAATGCATGAATGTGTGAAGTGGGCAGAACTAAGAAATGGTGCCCTTTCTATAAATGCTAAAACAGGAATTCTAGGCCAAAACTTGAATCGGCAAAACTAAGAAATGGTGCCCTTTCATAAGTCTAGCTTTCCTAAGTAAATGTATAACCTTGAAGGATGGGCCTTAGGGCGATGTTCCCTTCTTGAGTGAAATGATAGACTTAGAGATGGATGGAGCCGAAACGGCATGAGAATCCTTATCTAAGTAAGTTAAATGAGCTATCCTTATGAACCTTGATTGGCTATGACTAAGAAATGGAAACTTTCTGGGGAAGAGGTACTATGAGTTGGTTGAACTTGAAAAGGAACCCTCTCTAAGTACATATGTGATTGAATACTCTATGGGAAATAAGGCTAGCACCGAGTGGATGTGGTTAGGAAGGTGGCCTAGTTGATTATGAGATTAGGCACAATGAACTTCCTTGGATATCCCCTAAACCATGTGCCTACAAGGGTTGCTTACTAGTTCTACCTTTGGCAAGTAGAACAACCTCCACGGAGTAGGATAGACTCTGGATTCCATACCTAGCTAGTATGGTCTATGTCGGTTATGCCTATTCCCATCATGTGGGATGTGCACTCTAGTTATTGGATAGGTTCTACAACGTGTAGGTAGTAGTATGGGATGCTATCTACACATGGCACGAGTAGGCTTTGAAGATACTAAAGTGAGTTCCCTAAGTCTAACGACTATTATGTGAAAGTCCCCTTATGTGCTTGAATGTCTCCAAAATGGTTTCTTAAAGAATGTTGGTCTATTGATGTTATGTTGTAAAGGAAATGTCCTTATCTAAGGTAATCTTGGGGAACACTTAAGTGTGCTTGAAGAGGTTGTATGTGCGGTCACTTCTTGTCTCACTCAAGTGTGTCTTAAGGTTATATTAGGTAGAGGTCCTATGGTAATGAAATGACATGTGTTTTTTTAAAGTTAAGCATGGGTTGTATATGGACATATGTTGAGTATATGTATGGTTGGCTATGGTCTTATATGTTAATGTTGACTTGTATTATGTCTCTTATACTTGTAAAGAAAAAGTTTTATCAAATGACATGAAAGCATTTACTTCCTTGAAAATGTCCTTTTTGGCATGATTTTGCATGGTCTCCATACTTAGTACTTAATTGTGCTAACCCCTTTCTTTCCCTTTTTGGACTAAAGTGTAAGGATTTGGAGATGATGACATGTCATGGCTATTTGATAGCTTTCTGAGTATTGAAGATGAAGACTTGGTGAGTCCTCATAGATTCGAGGACAATACCCAACATGTTCTTTTATATCTTTTTAGTATTGTTTAAGTTGTGTACGGGATTAGTCCCGAATTTTGTACTCTAAAGTATTAGATGGTTTTGAGACATCATGTATAAAGTCTAGAAAGTCTTCCGCTTGCTATTTTTTTTTATGAAATGTTTTCTTGGTAAAGAAAGTCTTTAATTCCTTATGGTTTTAGTGTCTATGCGATGAATGAATGCTAAGAGGCTTGAATTAGACCTCTTCGAGGTCGAGTATGCCGGTTACGACTAGGGGGTGCTCCCGGGTCGTGACATATACAAGGTCACTGGTACAAAAGAAAGAGGATCCTGGAGCTTTCACTATTCCATGCACCATTGGCAAGATGCACTTTGCAAAAGCTTTGTGTGAATTGGTGCTAGCATTAAATTGATGTCATTGTCAATTTATAAGAAGTTGAGTTTAGGAGCTCCAAAACCAACTGCGATGCGCTTACTTATGGCTAATAGAACTGTGAAAAAGCCCATTTGAATGCTTCAAGATATCCTTGTGAAAGTGGGGTCATTCATTTTTCCGGCAGACTTTGTTATACTTGATTGTGAGGTTGACTTTGAAGTCCCCATCATCTTAGGGATACCATTCCTTTCTACTGGGCATGCCTTAGTCGATATGGAGAGAGGACAGATGAGGTTTCGACTGAATAAGGAAGAAGTGACCTTTAACGTATGTAAGTCTATTAAGCAGGAAAGTGATCTTAAATCAGTATCTGTGGTGAGTCACACTTTCAGAAAAGGTGCAACCTTGTACATAGAGAAAAAGCACCATGCTCAAAAGACAGAAAAGCGCAGACTAGTTCTTGGTGATTTGGTGTTGTTTTATAAATCAAGATTGTGCTGGTTTCCTGGCAGATTCAAGTCCCAGTAGATTGGACAATTCAGAGTGACCCAAGTGTCCCCACATAGAGTGGTTGAGCTCGAGAAAAGGAGTGGCACAAGGTTCAAAGACAACCATCAGAGGATAAAAAAGCTACATGGCATCTTGATGAAGTCTAAGTAATTAAGGGATATGAGTCGTGCCGCGACGTTAAATCAAGCGCTGCTTGGGAGGCAACCCAAGATGTACAATCTAGCCAACTATAGGTTTTTCTTTTCGATTTAGGAGTTTTCTTCTTCTATTTTAATTTTTGTAACTCTTTAGATAGGTGTTTTATTTGTGTATTAGTGTTGGCTAGATATAGAATAGGGTCCGTGTCTAAAAAGTGTCCAGAAAATGTAAAAAGAAAGTCTTAATGGTTGTTGAGCACTACTGAGGGTGCTGTGAGAATCGGTGTGAGCACTAATGATGGTGCGGTTAGAATTGATGATAGCACTACTGAGGGTACTGAGATGGTACACGGAAGCGCTACTGATGGCGTACCACATGTTGATCCAGCGGGCTCTGGGAAATCGGACCCACCTGCTGCTTGAGTGGTCTTCGGTGCATATGGGCCACGGGTTTGCTTCACCTGATCCTTTGCTTTGTATTTTTTGTGCATTGGGGACAATTGCACTTTATTTTATTAGGGGTGGGGTAAATGGATTGTGAGTGATACGGTGAAGTTTGAGTAACCCAACACAAAATCTTCTCTTGGGGTTTTCTTGCCTGTGTTCTTTTCCCCAAGAGACTATTTTAATTTTTGTTGAACCAACATGTTTAGGAATGTATGCGTAGGAGTAAGTAGAAAAATGAAAGCATGATTGCATGAAAAGTATGAGAAAAAATAATGATCCCTGTCCAAAAATGTTGAATCATGCTAGATCTATAGTCTTGATGAGTTGAGTGTGTTGGATCTTAATGTAACATGATAAGAACCAACTTGACCCCATGACTTAAGCAAAGACTTGAACTAGGTAATCTGATAATCTGGTAATGAACTATGTGCCAAGAGTGTGTGAGAAAAGTTGAATGTTCAGACAGTATGTGCCAATCTAGACTTGCCCTGTTGGTCTTACTAAGATGATCTAGACTAGAAGTTGGGAAGTGATCATAGGCCCTTATTCAAATTAGTCCACTTAAGCCTAAAATGATTCAACCAAATGCAATCAATGTTCCCTTTGATCCAAATATTTGAGCCTAAAATAGACCATATCTTTTGATTCACCTAACTCAGCTTCCCTAAAATAATTGTTTTGGCCCCGGTCCCTCCTTGGACATATGCACCTCGACTTAGGCCAAAAGCCTAAGTTGAGGGTGGCTAATGCAAAAGTTATCTCCATCTTGGCCCTGGTCCGACATCGAATATTGTGCACCTCAACTAATGGAAAATCCATAAGTTGAGGGTGGCTATGAAAAGAGAAAAAGAAAAGATAGAAGAGGATGTGACCTTGTGCAAAAGAAGCAAAAAGATGATAAATAAAAGTGCTGAAAAAATAAAGAAAAATAAAGTGAAAGAAAGAGAAGAAAGTGAAAAATAAGAGCCGCAAAGTCAAAAGTCACATCCATGTTGAAAGGAGTCAAGGGAAAGAAAGTAAAATGAAAGGATGTCAAAAATAGGTTGAGAAAAAGAGAAAACAAAAAGCCAATGTAATGTCAAGGAGGGCAGAAAGTCACTAAAAAGTACCCAAATGTACCAGACCTAACCCTGACCCTATGTTACAAGCTAAGAAAGTCCTATAGTGATCCTAGCAACTAGTTTGGAGAGTCTAAGCAGTGAAAATAAGGGCAAGCCTATGGTATTGAGCACTAACTGTACTTGAAGTCACTTCTGAGCGTGAGTGTTGAAAGAATCCTAAAACTCAAAATTTGTATCTTCTGTGTGAAAAGGATTTCGTTTGAAGTGAGGGCACTAGTTACATTGTCGAAGAGTAGGTACCTTGATGATTGTGAAAAAATGTATGTGGTGTGTCTATTGGTCAATCTCTGTCATATCTTGATCCGCATGAGTTAGCTTGTTGAGTCTAAGAGCAAAGATTGCACTGAGAAAATGGAATGGATTAAAATAGCCATGTGATTGCTTGAGTTTGTATGTCCGCTTCTACACAAGTGTCGTTAAGAGTTTAGTGTGCCGCTTGAGGACACACAACAAGTTTAAGTTGAGGGTATTGATATACCATGAATTTATGGTATTTTTAATACATTTCACTTAAGAGTTATGTGTGTCTAGGGCCATTTTGTATTAGAATTAATGTGTTTTGTATCATGTTTGCAGGAAATAAGTTTGGACATGGAAGTAGGAGATGACAGCTGAAAATCTACAGAAGGAGCCACCCACGAAGGAGACCTATGAACCGTAGGTCCAGTCACGGTCCATCGATGGGTCGCGTAGATGGAGCATCAGGGAAGTCTTGACCAAGTGTGGAACTACGGATGCAAGTGACGGAGCGTAGGTCAACCCAAGGGTCGTCCTGCACATCCGTCGAATGTTTCAGAGAAGTTGAAATTCTGATACTTGATGAAATTTCTAAGTATGGAGCCACGAAAGAAGACTCACGGACCGTAGGTCAACCTACAGTCTGTTCTGCACGTCCGTCGTTTGTAGCTGAGAGTGAAGGTTCAAGCCTCTGCAAGAAAAAGTCTAAGTGTTGACCTACATAGGGGACCTACGGACCGTAGGTGTCGACCCACAGTTCGTAGGTCAAATTCGTCGAATAAAGCCGCGTCCAGAAAGTTTATTTCCTTATTTCGTTTCCTTTTTGTTTAGGATAGGTTTTTCTATAAATAGGGTATGTAAATCTCATTTTTGGGGGTTAGACACGATTGTATACTTTTAGTTCTTGGCATTTTCTTAGGAATTAACTTGCAAACCTTGGCAATTTGATTTCCTAATTTCGGTTTATAAGATTTTTGCTTTGATTTCAATTGGAGATTACGGGTTTCTTCTACTCAATACGTAAGTTCATGAATTCTTCTTCTAAAAATATGAATTGTGTTCTTTCAAGTATGAGTAGCTAAATCCACAACTAGGGTTGTGGGAACCATGAGCAATTAACAATGTATGAATAATAACCAAGTAATTCTTGAATAGTGTTGATGCATGTATTGGTAATTATTTCGCTTAGAAGTCTTTTTAACGAGTGCACGCATTAGAACTCGTCTTGTTGCTACTTGCCGGACAAAGGAGGTAGTTAATAAGAAAAGAATTATCAATAGAGATTTAGTGTGATATTGTCTAATAGTCTAATGTCAATTGGTGCGAGGGTGAAAACTAAGCCATACATTGATAATGTCTAATTTGAGGTAAAGGTAAGGGTTAGTAAATTATACACGCGTAGCCGGACCAAGGTGCGAGGTGAAATTCCCTATTTGGAGGACCAATCCCTTAGGGATACCTAACTTACCAACTTTGCATGTAAAACACTAGGAAAGGATTACTATTATTAGGATTACTGCGTTAAGAGCTTATGGGGAACACATACACCCTAGTTTCTCTCTCTTATTGATAACAACAAAGCTCGAATCTTGCTCACTTGATACTTGATCAATAATCGGTTATTTGTTTCACAAACTCCACCCCCTATACTTACTTGTCTCGTAAATAAGTTGAATAAACGAATGTAATTGTACGTTAAGTTTAAGTCTTAACCATATTCCTCATGGGATCGACCCCAACCTCCAAGTTGGGTTCTTTACTTGATAACGATCGCTTATACTTCTTTAGGGAGGTGTAATTTGAGCGTATCATCCTTTCCTAGTGTTTTGCATGCAAATTTTGCAAGTTAGGTATCCCTAAGTAATTGGTCCTCCAAATAGGGAATTTCACCTCGCACCTTAGTCCGACTACATGTGTATGCGTTACTAACCCTTACCTTTACCCCAGATTAGACTTCACATCAATGTATGGCTTAGTTTTCACCCTCGCTCCAATTGACATTAGACTATTAGATAACATCCACTAAATCTCTGTTGTTAATTCTTTTCTCATTCATTACCTTCTTGGTCCGGCAAGTAGGAGTGAGGCAATTTCTAACGCGTGCACTCGTTAAAAATACTTCTAAGCAAAAGAATTGACAATACATGCATCAACACTGTTCAAGAATTACTTAATTATTATTCATACTTTGCTAATTTATCATGGTTCACACAACCCTAGTTGTGGATTTAGCTACTCATGCTTGAGAGTTCACAATTCATAATTAAGAAGAAAGAATTCATGAACTTATAATTCGAATAGATAAAACCCTAAATCTTCAATTAAATTTCAAAGTGAAAATCTTATAAAACGAAACCCGTAAATCAAATTGCTAAAGTTTGCAAGTTAATTCCCAAAAACACCAAAAACTAAGAGTTTACAATAATGTCTAACCTAAAATAAGAACAACAAAAGAACCCTAAAAATATCTCCTCTCAATGATCTTCTCCCAAAATAATTATTTATATGGACTATTTATAGATATAGAAAATTCTAAATAAAATAACCGAGTCCAAATTAAATTAGGAATCTAAAACCAAAAGGAATTGGATTCCTTTTTTTTTTCGTGAAGCAGTCTGCGTTTTCTGGAATTTATTGTTGTGTCGCCTTCCATAATAAAAGTTGGTCTCTTAATGGCTGTCACCTGTACAGCTAATTGGAGTTTTGATATTTGATCAGCCGCCCTTTTTCATATATATAATATATATTATTCACTTTAATCCATTAAGTTGACGGTTAGATTTCCTTATTCAACCTTCCATTTTTAATTCGTTTTAGTTTCAAACTTTTTCATTTTTCTACCAATTTAATCCTACAAATAAAATATATTATTTAGCACAATCCATAAAATCCAAGATCAAAAGTGACAAATATAAATAATAAATGTGAGGCAAATAATGATTAAATATATGTATTTTTGGCCTCACATCAACACCCCACACTTAAACTTTTGCTCGTCCTCGAGCAAGCATTAAAGCTCATCTCAAAAAATCATACTAGCAATGTCATCACTTTGGTTAATACAAACAATTAGGCCATAAACCAATTTCAAAACATCGAGTACACTTCTCAATCATTATGCAAGACATCCAAATAAACAACATACCTCTAACCTCCTAACCTCAAGGAAGGACTTTGAACTCATCAAATTTAAGCTTGCTCACCTACTCTCTACAATGAAAGCTAATAAAATCACATATCTATCATGAAACAAGTGCCCTCACAAAAAGAAATAGTCCACACACTCAATTCAAAAGATTGAATATAAATTAAGGACTTCATATCAAAAACAACTCTCACACTCACAAATAAAATTCACATGTATGCACAAAGAACCATAGGCTTGCCCATTATGTACATCTCCACTAATTAAGCATGCTTGAATAGAATCAAATAGGACTTTAACGGGTTGTAATGTAGGCTAGGGAATGGGTAGGAAACTATATAATAGTGACTTACACTTCCTTAAGTACTTTGCAATTTTAGATTTCATCACCCATTATTTTCTTCTCTTTATTTTCAACCCTCTCTTCAACAATTATTTCACAAGTAATTCTCATCATCTCAAGAATGCTTCAATCTTTTTTTTATTTTTTTTAAAGTTTTCCTTGGTAATATCCACCCTCAACTTACGTATTTTACATGTGTTAAGGTGCACGATGTCCTTGGAAGGACCAGGGCCATCATCAAGGTAACTTCTGAAGTAGCCACCCTCAACTTAGGCTTTCAGCCCGAGTTAAAGTTCACAATGTCCAAAGAAGGACCAGGGCCGACACAGAGTTTTACAACTTTTCTTAGGGAAACGTGAGATGTGTGGATCTCACTCATGGGCCATCTTATATTTTACCTCTTCTTGTTCCATTAGCTACAAACCAAGCATTTCCACCCTTTTCTACTTCTACCATTGTTCTCATTTTTCTTCTTACATAGTGCATTAAGGATTTCTTTTTGGCTCAAATAGAATTATGGTATCAATAAAAAGGGATTTGGCTCGATCATGTGGTTTACAAGAAAAATATAGGCTAAAAGGCTCAAAAGGGTTAACTAGTGATATAATATCTTAAAAGGATAAAATTTACAAAAAAAATCAAAGAAAGCCTATTATCATCTCCTAAACAAAGCAACACTTTTTATTTCACTTCAATAACATGCAAGGCAAGTTCTAGACTAAGATGCAAAATATAGAATGAACAAATTCTCACCACACATGGAACAAGTATCAATCAAGATGGATCAATTCACTACTAAAAAATGTCAAAAAATGACGGCCAAAAGCGACGGACTGCGTCGCTTTTTTGGTCAAAATCGACGGAAAAGTGATGCACTCACCTCCGTCGCTTTTTAGCCCGACGCTTTTCAAAAAGTGACGGACTGCATAGCTTAAAAAGCGACAGACAGGGTCGCTTTTTGACTCTTTTTTTTGTTTTTTTTAACAAACGCGACGGACTCTGTCGCTTTATTTTAATTTTCATTTTTTTATTTCTAAAAAGCAACGCAGTCCGTCGCTTTTCTGGAAATTTTATTTTTGAAATCCCTGAAAAGCGAAAGACAAAACCACGTTGTCCGTCACTTTTATGAGATTTAAAAAAAAAATCAAACCCAGAAAAGCGACGGATAAAACCACGTTGTCCATCACTTTTCTGGGATTTAAAAAAAAATAAAACCCAGAAAACCGACGGACAATACCACAGTGTCCGTCGCTTTTCTGGGATTTAAAAAGAAAAAAAATCCAAAAAAGTGACGGACAAAACCATGTTGTCCATCGCTTTTCCTGCAATAT
This sequence comes from Solanum gracilifrons, assembly GCA_029582605.1. Classification (NCBI taxonomy): domain Eukaryota; kingdom Viridiplantae; phylum Streptophyta; class Magnoliopsida; order Solanales; family Solanaceae; genus Solanum; species Solanum gracilifrons. Next base: position 1,493 of record JAJOOH010019888.1, on the reverse strand, counting down.
TTTTGAAAGCAAAAACTGGTAGTTTCTGCGCCCACCTGCAAATGCAATTCAATTCAATTCTACATTATTCAGCCCAGTAAAACATACACAATTATAAACAATCTAAACAAAATATAAAACAACAAACTTAAAATAACATTAAAAAGTATCTAAATCACAAATTAAAGACTTATAAAATCTTTCAAAATTCGTTTCAAAATTACAAAAAGTTCATAAATGTCGAGATCTAAACTAGGGAGTGGGTTCTACATAATCATCATCATAACTCTCGTCGTCGGTGTCATCGGGAGCCGAAGTAGTAGGTCGACGAGCGAGGTTCATCACTTGTTCTTTGATTTACTAAACGGTCTCACTCATGCTTTCTTGTTCAGCTACTCTTCTCCGCTTCGACTCTGCCAGTGCCGCTGTAAGCTTAGTTATTTGAGCTGACACAGTAGAAATCTAAACACCGTCAAGTGCCTCGGCTTGACGTGACGATCCAATTCCTTCTAATTTTGACTGGAGTCGTCTTACATCGTTTCGAGAGCCTAGACCATAGACTCAACCCTTGTGTGTCCCCCCTACCACTTTTTGTTTCCAAATCTGGGTGGAAAGTTCAGGTGTCAATTGGACCGAACTATCTAGATTCACAGTGACGTATTGATGAAAGTCATTCTGCATATTAAATATAAAAATTGACATCAGTATATATACATATCATAAATATATTCACTATTAATATATATTATTCATATTAAATAACTTACAAAAGTTCGTTCGGCCCTTTCCTCCACCCATACATCCGAATCCGACTCATTTTCTTTCTTCCTGCATGAGTCTTCTTGAAAACCTCTGGTTCAATAGGAGTGCGTCCCAATTCTTGTTCCTATAAATAAAAACTGAAATTTATAACGATATATATGAATCAACTAATTATTTATTTAAAAGTTTGAATTAGAACTTACCACCAACTAAACCACATTATTTATTTTAACTTATTTAAACAACTTAACAACTTTATAACTTGAACTAGTTTAGTTTTGAATTAATTCCAACAACTAAATCCATCAACAAAACCACATTATTTAATTTAATTTATTTAAACAACTTAACAACTTTATAACTTTAACTAGTTTAGTGTTGACTTAATTCCAACAACTAAATCCACCAACTAAATCACATTATTTATTTTAACTTATTTAAACAACATAACAGCTTTAACTAGTTTAGTTTTGACTTAATACGACAACTAAATCCACCAACAAAACCACATTATTTATTTTAACTTATTTAAACAACTTAACAACTTTTTAACTTGAACTAGTTTAGTTTTGAATTAATTCCAACAACTAAATCCATCAACAAAGCCACATTATTTAATTTAATTTATTTAAACAACTTAACAACTTTATAACGTTAACTAGTTTAGTATTGACTTAATTCCAACAACTAAATCCACCAACTAAATCACATTATTTATTTTAACTTATTTAAACAACATAACAACTTTAACT
>JAJOOH010019887.1:0-16134 GCA_029582605.1 Solanum gracilifrons | reverse complement strand
TCCTTTTTCCTGATCTGAAATTATCTATAATCCAGAGCCTTAAATCGATCTATTGTTAAAAATAATCAGGATGAGCAAAGAAAGCCGCCGGATCTTCAATCACTTATGAGGAGGTTCTGGAAGGTTGCTGTACCGTATTGGTCCTCTGATGATAAAGTTCAGGCGAGATTACAGTTGGCTGCTGTTTTTGCCCTTACTTTAGGAACCACTGGTATTAGCGTTGGTTTCAGTTTCCTCGGCCGTGACTTTTATAATGCACTTGCCAGTACGAATTCTTTCCCGATTTTTTCGTTTTTTTGTTGGTTTCGTTTAAGAATTTGTTGTACTAATTATTGGATTGATCTAACTTTGTGAAGACAAAGACCAAGAACAGTTCACCAAACAACTGTTATACTATCTTGCTGGTTTTGCTGGTGGTATCCCGGTGAGCTCATTGCTCCATATTTTTTAGGTATAGCTCCTCGTAGTCTTTTGCAAATTTTTCGCAACCTAGTTTGGATACTTGGCATTTTGTTTCATAGTCAACGGCACAGTAGTGATTGTATAGATTAGAAGGGTATCATGCCTTCAGTAAAAACTATACCTTGAAACTTTCTCCAGAAGGACCACTACCTTTTATCACTATATATATGCATGTGTACTAAATGGAATGAGGTCTTGTGACTTCTACTTCCCTGCCACCACATTTCTAAGTTTCTTCTATAGTACATTTCTAGTTTTTGAGCTTTATGTATTTTGCAGTTTTTTGTGTTGAGAGATTATGCACGAGAGAAGTTATCTTTAAGGTGGAGATCTTGGATGACAAGCTATTACATGGAACGGTATCTGACAAATAAGACATTTTACAAAATTCAGTCTCAGTCTACCATCGATAATCCAGATCAGCGGATTGTTGACGATTTAAGTTCCTTTACAGGAACAGCTCTCTCATTTTCATTGACACTCTTCAATGCTGCTATAGACTTAATATCTTTCAGCAATATTTTATTCGGTATCTACCCACCACTTTTTGGTGTGCTTCTTGCATATTCACTTGGTGGAACAGCTCTCAGTGTCTTCCTTGGGAAGGTGCTTTTTCTGCTTTCATATTTCTGTTGAACCTCAAACTAATATATCATTTAGATAACTTCTAAGTTGCAAGACATGTTTTTGAATTCTACAAATGATGGGAATTGTGGTTAATTCAGGGATTGGTGAGCCTCAACTTTTTGCAAGAGAAGAAAGAAGCAGATTTCCGCTATGGTCTTGTGCGCGTTCGAGAAAATGCTGAATCAATTGCATTTTATGGAGGGGAAGAGAATGAGATGCAACTACTGTTAAGTCGTTTCAGAAGCGCTTTTGAAAACCTGAATGTACGGAGACCTTAACAGTTTGTTTGGTGCTACACCTCTCTCAGTTTTTGCCTGCATTGAAGCATATTATGTCACATTTGTGATTCAACAGTTGTTCCTATCTTACTTCTGTTGCAAAAAATTGTTTTATGTCACACACTGAATAATGGGTTGTCTGAGGACCAATATTATTATTAGGTGAAGAAGTTGTAAGTTCTTTTCTTTTTCATCTCAGTTTGTCTAAACTTATATAACCTTGTTGGGAGTAAGTTCCATTTTGTTTAACATGAAAAAATTGAGAGTACGTCCATATTTGTAATAATTGAGACTCTTCGCAGTCAATCCCCACCCAGCATTATCAACTATTAATACATCTATTATGTTGTTCTCAATATTATTACATCTATCAACTATGCTTCACTCCTGAACTAATTGGGAGTTGTATGAATCCTCTGTAATGTTTCTTCTCTATCTGGGCACACGGATGCTTCCAAGTTTTTCTTCAGCAAAAGGATGCATTCTGATTTCTTGTCACCATATTGACCCTTTAATTGCCTTGTGCTTTTGCCAGCTAGGATTTTTTTTCTAAGTAGATTACATTTTCAAGGGTAGTTTAGAATCTTTTAAAGGATGCGCTGTGATGCAGGCAAAGGAGTGATCTATTTGAGTTGTGTCTTTATATGAGATTTGCAATCTCATCATCTCTAATTAATCAGAAGCAAAAAAACTAACTCCATATACCTTATCTTTTTTTTGATGAAGTAACTGTTGACTCCATATACCTTATCTTAGTATTCCCTTTGAATGTTATTGACTTTCTTTCATACATGTTGATGCATTTTGAAAATGTTTAGTGCTGTATGTTATTTACTTTTATATTTGTTTTCTTAGTGAATTTCAAAATTGATTCTCTTGCTTTTGATAATTTGGCAGCTATTGTTGATATCTTCTAGAAATCTGGATTTCTTCACCAGTGGATACCGCTATCTTATTCAAATTCTTCCTGCCGCAGTTGTTGCACCTATGTACTTCTCTGGAAAAATCGAGTTTGGGGTTATTAATCAATCCGTGTCCGCTTTTAATCATATTCTTGGTGATTTCTCTCTCATTGTCTATCAGTTTCAGGCTTTAAGTGCCTTTTCAGCCGTCATTGACCGACTAGGTATGTTATTTCTAGATGGTGCATTCTTCTCCAAGTACATGGAAAAGGTTTACTGAATATGCTGATATTAAATGTAATCCCTTAGAGGAGCATCTGCCGATCCATTTTGTTGGAGGGAGGGAATATACGTGAATATCTGGCAATGTGGAGGATCTTGACTTTTTCTTGGCTGATGTGACGTGAATTTGTTTTGATTACACAGGGTTTACATTCTGCATAGTTTATTTTTCTGTGTTGATTATCTGACCAACCCAATTAGCATCTCAAGTGCCTAGTGTTACCAGTTTTTTCTGTTAGTGCCAAAAGGGATTGTTTTAGACCTAGACTCCGACCTTTGGAATTGCCAAAAATTGTATTACTTGTAGGCTTTTTATAGATGTCGGATAACATGGGATAGGTTACTTGAGAAACTTGACCTTCTCATAAGAGTGGTCTTTCCTTACTTTCTTGTTACCCACAAAAAATTATTATACATCCTACATGAGACTGTTGAAATGTAACATTTGTCTTGGTCTACTCTAACTACCCTTGGGTTGGGTGGGTCACATGATTTATGACAATTTGATAAGGGTTGAAATGAGACAGGCAAAAATGGAAGGATGGATATTGATGATTCATATAGTTGATCCCAACTTCTTTTTCTGGGATTGAGGCGTTCTTTTTTTCTGGTTGATGAGGCTTTAGCCTGTCCCAGCTGCGTAGAACCAAAAAGTTGGGGTTATAAGGGTTAAAAGCTAGTTGGTTGCAGATTTTGAATCAATGTGTTTTTTGTTTTTGCAACTCCTGCTTTGGCAATGACTCATGATCTAAGTTGCTCGGACTCGGGTGCGGATGTCCGATACGGGTGCGGATCTAGAGGTCGGATCTCTAACTTTTAAGATTCGGGGATATGGATCCATGTATGGATACGGGTGCGGGGATTCGCCTAAAAATAATTAAAATATCTAAAAATAGAGTTATAAAACCTAGATTATGTAATATTATATGGAGAAATTGAGGAGAATCCTAGAAGGAGATTAAAGGAAAAGGAGTGACATTGAAATTATATAAAAGGTATTCCATTTCTTTCAACTTTACCTTAGCTTTTGTATTGATTATAGGAATCATTAAAATTGTCCAGACTTTCCCCATCGATTTTGGTCAAAGTACCCAAAATCCGTTGACCAAATCGGACACGGATTCCACACCCACATCCACATCCATGTCGTGTCGACACGGGTGCGGCACCAAAAGTGAAGAGTCCGAGCAACTTAGCTCATGATACTATATCCATTTTATATTATGAACTTCTTGTTTTCCCACAACAATTTCCCTAGTTATTTTTTGATCTGTACTTGTGTTTTTTCTTTTCACAAGTAAGATATGTTATTCTGCCGAAGTCGGACAATTTCCCTAGTTGTTTTTTGATCTGTACTTGTGTTTTTCTTTTCACAAGTAAGATATGTTATCCCACCGAAGTAGCACCAAGAAGATTCTAAGTACTGATGTTTCAAAAGCTCAATGTCCCTTTATAAATGAAGGGAGAGGGATTGCGATAGAGCAATTACTTCATATACATCTATTTTTTTTTTCACCATAAACCAGTAAGAGTAGGTACTTGTTCTATGAGTGTGAATATGGACATCTTTACTCTCAAAACATCTTTGATTTCTCTCTAGCCAACCCAAAAAATGCTAGCTGCAATTCTATCCCAACGTTTCTTTTCTGCTCCATTCGTCTTGTTTTCTCAGGCATTCTGTTATTTTATTTTATTTTGAGAAAAAGTTAACTTTGTATTCACACAAAAAATTCATCATCCAAAAAATGATGAATTGGAAACTTACATCCCACAACGTGGTGAGCACCACCCCCGTACTTTCACAAGTTACCTTTGAAATCAACTAAATCTACTGTCCTCCCTACCAACTCTTGTTTACACCAAAAAAATAGAAGGTTTATACACGTCATCTTTATCTTCTGTATGTTGATTTTCTGATCTTCAAAACACCTATCATTCCTTTCTCTCCACAGAGTCCACCATTTACAAGCTGGTATTGTCTTCCACCAATCTTCTTGTCTCCCTCTTTTGCCTACTCCTGATCAGTGATTCATCAACTCCAAGGTTGTCTTGGGCATCAATCAGCTAACTCTTAATGGCTAATATGCACAAGAAACGGTTCCATAGGCTTGTGGCAGTATTACAATGGAGAAACAAATGACTGCTGACTTCTACTTCTTGTTCACACATAAAACGTTTAGAACAAATCTGCCATCCTCTTTTTTGTAGTGCTTCATGGGTGAGGCTAGCTTTCCTGCATACTAGCCAACTAAAACAAGTCACTTTGGGTGGACTTTTGGCGTTCCATATTGCTTTCCAATGCCCTGTGTCTGTGTCTATTGCTATCTGGTTAGAATTGAGGTCCCAGTAGCAAGACTTGACTGTGAATTGGCCTTTGCTGTGTAGTTTCCAGATTGGTCATTAGTTCTTTTTTCTTGTGTTTGTCTGAAGTGATAAAGTAATCTTTGTAGCCCAAAGCTCTTTTCTGCTCCATTTTGTCTTGTTTTCTCAAACATTTCTGTTTTTTTTTTTCTTCGTGTTATTAAGTGACAAAGTAATCTTAGACGTTAAAGTTACCAAACAGTCCATTTTTTTTAATATCCATTGCGATTTGATGATTGATTCTTCTCAAATGTGATATTTCAATTAAGAACACATCAATGTTTTCAAGTTATGCTCTTCAAGTTTGAATTTATGTTCTATTGTTTTGTAACGGCAACATATAATCCTATTTTTGAGAAGGAACATATAATGTTATTGAAGCCATTTATTTCCGCCTTTTTATTATTGTATCTAGGGGAAAGGCTCAAATATACCATCAAACTTTGAGAAAAGGCTTATCTATGCCATTCGTTAAAAGTTGGGCTCATTTATGCCACTGCCGTTCAACAAAGTGCATATTCATCTCATTATTTTTTAACGGTCCGGTTTGATGGTTTTAAACCATTTTTCCATGTGGGCTCTTATTAGAGGTTCACACCACCAAAATTAATGGAGGCACTGTTGGTACTGCCGCGACTCCGAGAAAAATGGATTCGCTGGAGATCCACTCATTGACGCCACTACATGGACAGAGTTTAAGTCTAAATCATGGAATGCAGATGTAATATCCTGTAGAATTGAAGACGATGAGGAGTTTTACCCTCCAAGAGAATCTTTAGATGGCAGAGAAAGTTTGATTGGAACTGGATCGGCGTCACATAGGGTTTTGCCTCCATTGAGGTGAAGAGTTTTGGTGGGTCGAGCTCATCTTCTTCATACTCGTCTTCTAGTTCCGCTTCGGGCTCACCAGTTAGGTCTTTATCGCTGAGCATTTCTCTCCTGGTGAGTTTAAGTCCAAAAAATTCACAGTCGAAGTCATTAGATCTACTTGTTGTTCATAATGCTCCGCCACCTCAGAATCCTTATCCTCCATCTCTTCCACTAGCAGATTTTGTGCCAATATTTGTCATCAACGGGGAATCTGATTCACCATCTCCGAAGAGATACCCAAGCAGAAGTATTGATACTGGTGGGAATAATTAATATTGGCTGGTTTAATTTTGGTGACGTGGACCTCTGATAAGAGGCCACATGGAAAAAATGGTTTTGCAAAATCATCAAACTGGAGCGTTAAAAAATAATGGCAGGAATGGGCACTTTGTTGAACGACTGTGGCATAGGTGAGCCCAACTTTTCACGGATAACATAGATGAGCCTTTTCTCAAAGTTCAATAGCATATTTGAGCCTTTTCCCTAATATCTGTACAACTAGGCAAAGGTACAGAAAATTGATAGCATTGCCAGCTTGCTTGCGAGCTAAAGTAGAAAGTGGATGCCTTCAATTTTGGGAATGCAAAATGATGACATTAACGATGTTAATAATGTGGCTAAATGCTTTTAATTAGCAATTTAGGACTATTTGGTGGGGAAGTCTTATATTAATAATCGAGGACTAATGCTGAGGAAAATGCCTAGTAAATCAAACTTTATGCTTGAATCCAAGAAGAAATATTAAATCATTACTGGGATTGCACATAGCATGGTTATGATATACTATGAAGGTAAATGGGAATAGGAAAACTAAAATGTTTGAATAAAAGAAGCTGAGCTCGTAAGGTCTTCAGTAGTTAACATATATAAACTATAATTGCTTGCACTATAAGATGCTTGAGAGAGGATGTTAAATTCAATCTCTTGTCTCTTGTCATATTATGTTATAAGTTCTATGACTTCCCAATTGTTTCTTCCCTGAAATTTTATTTTCTTCAACTTTGTTTCTTCTTTTAGTTTCCCAGTTCTGCTATTTCCATCTATCATGACCCACTGCCCTAAAGCAGTAATAAGCATTCAGCAAACCATTTTGACACCTTTAAAATGTGCAGGTGAATTTGATGATGTTTTGGATAGCAACAGCAAAAAAGGTGATCAAGACTCCAAGGAAAAGATCCAACTTAACTTTTGCTTAATAAGTTCTTCCAATGGGCTACACTCAAATGGATCTATGCCTCTTTCCAAGCATGCAAAATTACTTCATGTTGAACACTTGACTGTACAGACACCAAGTGAAGCAACTCTAATTAAGGACTTGTCTTTTGAGATTTTTGAGAATGATCACTTGCTGGTGAGTTCTGACATGCCCACTTTCAGCTTTTATGTCATTTGTTGCTTTATTAGGGGAAGGAAAAATTGTACTGTTAATGGCAATTAATATATTAAGAGGAGGGGAGGCCTAGGGTAATGCATATTTACACATCACAGGCAGAATGCAAGTCCTGAAGCATGGCGTATAAGGTCAACAAATTTGTTTGTTAATATTCCATCCTGTCTTTAAAGCAATAGTCTATGACTCCGCGACTTGCTTAAGGTAATGAGTGATCCTTTGCTATTTTTTGTTCTACCATTAAGAGAAGAATTGTAAGACCTAATCAAGCTACACACCATATTCATCTGCACCTAAAAGGAATTTGGTAAGCAAGAGATTATTTAAAAAAAATTATAGATACAATGATCGATTTAACCATCTAGACATATGATGTGCACATAATACTATTCAAAGTCTCCAACGTCTTAATTAACAATATAATATATGAACAATACAATATATTATACATGGGAGAAGTTGAAAAAAATGTTTTATGGGAAAGAAGTGGACAATCTATGGTATAAAGCGTGCATAGGCGTTCTTGGGGTGTATTGAGCAAATAGCTCAAGGTGTAAAACGTGCATGGAACAATTACTCCAGTTTTAGAGGCGTTTCCCCCTTTGACAGCCGGGGTGTTTATCAGCTTCCCTGCCCCTAGACGAATACCAATCTCCCTTTCAAATGTTTCTGCTAATGGTTCTTTTAACAGGTTACAGGACCAAGTGGAAGTGGTAAAACTTCATTGCTGAGAGTGGTAGCTGGTCTTTGGAGTTTCGGGAATGGAGCAATTACAGTTTATGTCAGACCTAGAGGAGACCTGGAAATGCTGCACTCTCCAGATGTAGTTTCTCATCAAGTGACTTCAACTAATGAGACCATAGGGGATTCCACAGGACGTAGAAATTCTGAAGGTGTAATTTTTCTTCCTCAAAAACCATATATGGTTTTGGGAACCCTTCGACAACAGTTGCTGTATCCTACATGGACCGAAGATTCAGATAACTTGTCAGATGATGCTAAACAAAGTGGTATGACATCTCATGATCCATAGCTTAACATCATTTTCTTAAGCCATTGTTACGCCTTATAGGTTCTCAGTCTCATTACAGGTTGTCATTCCTCATATGGCTCATCTCTGTTGGCACTTGCTGCTTAGTTATGCTTTGATTTTCTTCTTTTGGCTCTTATACAATGTGAACTGCTTTATATCCAATTCCTAAATATACTTGCATGTAGATTTCTATGTTGTGCCCCCATGTTGTTTAACCTGCTGGAAGACTTCTATTTAAAGATTCTGTGTGGTGAAATTTCTCCAACTGGTAATAAACAGATTCTTTGCCATTCTTGATGCGTGCACGGGATGCAAGGTGTGTGAATGAAAAATCAAAGAAGCCTACATCAGAGGATCTACTACATGTTCTCAATGATGTATCCCTTGGACACTTGTTATCTCGTTTTGACGGCCTAGATTCAACACATGAGTGGTCGAGCGTTCTTTCCCTTGGCGAGCAACAGCGCCTTGCCTTTGGCCGCTTATTGCTTTCAAAACCAACTTTGGCTCTGTTGGATGAGTCTACTAGTGCTCTTGATGAAGCCAATGAGGTAATTTAATGATTTGCAGATGCTATTTTGTTTGCTGTCCTATTTTGTAGTTCATTTAGTCATGTGGATTGCATTCATTCAGACTTCAGATTAGTACACTTCACTTTTCTCGGGTATAGGTCTGTGTCCATACAGGCTGGAATCATATACAAATAAATCTTGCTAGTCACTAGTCAGTACAGGCTTAATAAGTCACAAAGTTTAAAGTACCTCATTCCAACGTTCTAAGAAGGGGAGTTGGGAACTCGCGAGCTTGCCTTGGTGTGAGGCAAGCTCGAAGTACCCGAGACAACTATGGGAAGTAAAAGTCTAATTGGCTAATGCTAGCATAGGTCGGACATTTGCCTAGTAAATGCATGCTCCCTGGGGAGACTGTGTTAATCTGTTTTCCTGCACTAATCTTAATTTTTTTAAAAAGAAAGAAGATATTTGACTAATATAATATATTTGTATTTATATCTTTTCTAAAGAATATAATTCTCTGTGGTTTGTAAAATAGTGACTTAATATTTTTGTTTATGTATGAATGTTATTCTGTTGAGATATTTTATTCTTCTTACATTGTTTGAATTTTATATATTTGCTATTTTTAAATTTAGTTTTATTTCTTAGTACATAAAAAAAAAGTTGTGGGCTTTTTCTCCGTGCTTAAGGCTTATGTTCTGCTCCGTGATAGGTAATCACTCCACCTCCTCTTGTCCTTTGAAATGCTGCTAGGTCTGTTAAGCTTTGAATTTTACTATCTGAAGCAATGTTAGGTTCAAAATGCACTTCAATTGTTGTCAACATTTGAAAATCATTTGATCTTCTGCAGTAACGTATGAGACCTCAGATTTTACCATATGAACATTTGTTGCCATCTCTCCTCTCAAAACGTTGGACTTTGTTCCAACAATCAAATGACATATCCAATTCTTGACTCCATTTATTATTTCTTGTTTCCTTGCGTTTGCTTCTAAATAACTGGAGATGATAGAAAAACCTTTGTTGTACTTTGTCTCTGCAGGCACGTCTATATAAGCTAATCCAAGCTGCAGGAATCACGTATATAAGTATTGGCCACCGTAGAACCCTCTACAAATACCATAAAAAGGTCTTACACGTATCTACTGCTGATAGTACAAGTACCCAACAGAATTGGAGCTTTAAGGATGTAGAGGAGGACCCAATATACGATTTTTCGAAGCAGTAATTCATGCAAATAATTTTTCCTTTAGTACATGATACTAATGCTTGGATGCTAATAGGATTCCACTCTGCTCATGAGGAAGTTTCCCAGAATTTCATCTTGACTATGCTGTTACTGCATGGTCAATGGGGATTGGGGACTGGACATGGACGTTATTAGTGAATGCAGTACAACTTTTGCGAAGTACTTGATGAATGTATCCCAAAATGTCATTTCAACTTCTTCATACAATTAAGAAACGTATGATATAAATTTTCTGTTTTCTATATAGTTCGTGTTCTATATGTATGTAATTATATTGATGACTGGTTAAAAAAATAGGTAGATCTTATAGAAAAGCAAACCAAAAAAGATTTAACAGAGTGGATGAGAAAGAGCCTCAAGCTGCCAGACTATAGACACATAAACAAATTCACCACACAAGTGAATGTAATAATCAACGAAAAGGAGAACATGACTGATTAAATGTAAACTTTTGAAGGAGAATGAGAATTCTTCTAGCCAAAAAGAATGAAAGAATATGGTGTTCTTATTGAAAAAAGAACTCTAAATCAATGGATGGTTTCCCCGTGGTGGCATGTTGTTTTGTGGATAACTGAAGGGATCCCCGAATGGGTTGGAAGATCCCATGTACCACGTTTGTTGAGAATATTGACCTTGATATTGATGATGTACCATCAACATGTTTTGTTGTGGTCGCTGCTGCTGCTGCATCATGTATTGTTGTTGCATCATTTGGTATTGTTGTTGTTGTTGCATCATTTGGTATTGTTGTTGTTGCTGCGCCATCATTTGTACGCTTGTTGGAGGGGCTATGTGGTTTGACATTGCAAAAGGGTCATTGTGATTGACTGAACTCTGTCCAGGCATTTCATACCCATACCCATATCCTGCACTATACCCTGCTTGTTGCAGCTGTATTTGCCTCCTAGATGCATCATCCTGATACAAGCTGTCAAGTAATAGCTTGTCGAATCCCCCAGCCTGATAAAAAAACACCATGGTAAAGTAATGATGAAATCAATGCACATAGTTCTGGGAGTTTATGAATAAAGAGGACATACCAATTCTTTATCTGGTGTGATTTGGCTTCTATTGTTACTCGGTTCTGTAACAAGAGCCAATTCCCATCCTGATGTTTTTCCGGTTTCACTCACTTGATTATTAGCTGATGGATTTTCTTTACCTGTATAATATTTCAAATACATCGACTCAAAATTGTCTGTATAATAGAATCACCCTCTTGCTTTAGACAGGTTGTGTGTATTACCAGGTGGAACGATTGCAAGAGCCAATGCATTGCTTTCCTCTAATTCTGCAACTCTTGGATCCACTTCATTCAAGCCCTGTCCACAAAGATTAACAATGTGTTCTGAGCAAGACTATTACACACGACACGAGCCATGAACAAAGATTTGATCTGTCCCCAGTGAATTCGAAATGCATACCAGCAAATCAACAGGTTCTTCTGTTGATGTCAGTGGTGGTATTTCTTCCTTTTTAGGTACTGTTTCCTCTTGTGCTTCAGTATGTTTTACTTCACTAATTTTAGCTTCTGGAACTTTGTTTTCACTTGCCTCAGGGACAATTTCTTCAGTCTTTTCAGGTTTCTGCTTGGTTTCTCGATACTCCTGCAGGTAACAAAGGCAAACACTATAACCAAATTGGTGAAGGTAAAGTTCAAATATATGTGACCAAATTGGTAAAGCTAAGTTCTCACCAGCCTGTTATTTGGCATTGAATCTGTCTGAGGTGCTTCTCTAATGTATTCCTCCATGGTTACCAGAAACGATGCAGGAGGCTGCAAATTAAAGATCAAGAATGAAGAGAGATCAAATGAAGATTGTACATTATCCAAAAAGGTGAGAAAAAGACCTGTTTCAATGTAGGAAACTGAAAGGTACGCGCTACATCCAAGCCTCTGCAGAAGTCATAAAAATGAGCGAGATGTTCAGCCTACATTAAGTGGAGAAAAAAAAAAGAAGAAACTTAGATATCTTATACCATATCTGTAAAAAGTAAGAACATCCAAAAGAAATGAATTTTATCAACCTGTTGTCCAGCTCTTTTGTATATACTGAGAGCTTTTATAGCGTCAGGCTTTGACATCTCAAAAAACTGCAGGAACATGTAGTAGCAAGTTAAGTTCAGAAAGAGCAATGATTAATGAGGTAGAGATATCAAAGAGACAAGGAATATCATACATAGTCGACAAGATTGATTATTCCATCATTGATTGCACAATAGATCTTGAAACTTTCCTTCAACACCTACAAAAAAAAACAATTAGAGGTTCATAAGATTGATGAACATAATAACAAGTTTCCGACATGGTCCATTTCTTGAGCTGGTAAAAGTAGTATTTCTATACCAAAGCCAAGGCATACTGAATGAGAAAGTTATAGCAAGCTCCTCCTTCAGGCTGCAAAATTCACCAGAGATCAGAGAATTGGAATAACAATGAGTTTATCGCGGCTATAACAGCAAAGGTTGTTACTACCTGGCAACCAGTTAAGCGATAAAGAAGTTGTTGTAATGCTGGGAGCTGCTCTAAAAGTTCTTCTCCATTCAAAAGCCTAGTTCTACAATGCACCTGATGTGAAACTCAGGTTATGTACATTGTTTTCACTATGTATCTTACATGAAAAAGAGAATATATATGCAAATGACTGACAAAATGCACCTTGTTTATTCCAACTGAAGGTTTGGTTGATCTTTCTGCAACAATATCATTTTTCATTGTCCTAAAACACTCTAGTCTTTCCTCTAGAAAAAGCGCATATGTACGTACCCAAGCTGAGCAATCCCAACCTGTGTTTAAAACACAATACAATTACAATACTATGAGTAAGCTTGAAATTGTGGTTGTATAGGCCTTTAACTTGGCCACAGCTGGAATCTATGCCCTCCAACTTTGGTTGTGTACATGTAGACACTTAAACTCCTATAAAGTTGAACAAGTAGACACATGAGTCCTACCTGACATAAACATGTAGGACACCATGTAGGATGTGAATTGCTATATAGAACACGTGTGTCTACTAGTTCAACTCTGTACAAGTTTAAGTTTCTACTTGTGGACACCCAGAGTTGGAGCGCATATAGATGTCAGACGAGGTCAAGCAGTTAAGGACATGTTTATGTTTTATGCCGGTTATATATCAACTTTTCACCCTACTTATATACATGAAAACAGGATAGACAACAAGATTACCAAGATGACTTGAATCATCCTTGAAGTTTGATAGTTGAAAAATATGCCCTCTCTGAGAGCAACGCAATAGTTCCTCCTTGAATGAAGGATCACCTTCTCGCAACACCCTATGAATAACAATCAATGTCTTTATGACAACCTGAAAAATATTGGATGATCAGTGAGGATATTTATGAAGTCGATCTCATATTGCTTGGGATCGAGGCATAGTTATCATTGTTAAAGATTCAATAAATAATACTAGTTAGTAAATCAGCTTAGAAAACTTACAATCCAATTTCGTGTCTTTGACAATCGTTTAGAAAGTGCATGAATGCAATAGGCAACATCTGCTCTTGGGCATGTAATTGATGTTGCCACAATAATTCCTAAAATGTTAAGAAATAACGATATTTTTGTTATCTCCGGTATTCAGAATAGTAAATCAGAAACGATTAAGATGCCCTCATATCAGATTAATATTATTGGCAATGCCTCAAAGATTAATAGGCAAACAATATAACAAATGAAGCCTCATTTTGGATGTTTATATATAGTTAATCACAAATATATGAATTTGACAAATTTAAAGAGCATAAACAAGAGATCTTGAATTATATATAAATAAAACTTTGGAGATAAATGTTTCAATAAACTCACTTGCAATATGTCTTTCTTTTGGAGGGCTCTCAACATGATTTGTTGCTTTAACAATAGCAATATCTAAATCCTTCAATTGAAAACAACAAATTAAAAGATCTTCCATCAAGAAATTATACACATTGATTTAGCTTAGCTTTAATTTTTCTTTTTACCTACATGCATGTTCTGAAAACAAAATGTTTTTTTATGTATATATTTCAAACCTTGAATTCGCTTTTGACCTTGGCTAAGCCAACCTTTGTTGAATCTTTAAGCTTGCCATATGCTTTTCTAATTTTCTCCATTCAAAATGATTTTTTTTTTCTATTTTGGAAAATCAAAATCACTTTTTGGATCAAAAGAGATATAGAGATAAATAAGAGAAAGGATGAGTTTTCTTTATTCTAATACTAATTAATTATTCTTTTCTCTGGAAATCACATATTGCATGACACATACTTTCTCCCTTTAAAACTGATTTCTTATGATGGTTATATGCATGGTTTCTGTTTTCAATAATGAAGTTGCATGAAAGGAGGGTTGTAAAATGAAAATCGTTTGGTGAATATTGAATATCATCTTATTGAGTGAATTTTCGTCTTTTTCTTTTATAATTTACTTATTTACAATTAATTCATTTTATTAATAATTAAAACACTTGATGACAGTCAGGTTATTTTGCCTGATCATTTCTATTCCACCATACCATATAGGATGTCACCAACCAGAGTTAAAGTAACAATTACAAGACTTAGAGCTCGTTTGGATTGACTTAAAAAAGTAATTTTTTAAAGTACTGGAATTTATTTTTAAAATAAGTAGTTATGTGTTTGGATAAAAGTGCTGCAGTTGAAAAAAAAGTTGTTGATGTGTTTGACAAATAAGTGCTATAAACACTTTTTTTTTATCAAAATATCTAAAATACCCTTAAAGTTGTTAACATGATAAAAAGTTGATTAGTTTAAGGTTTTTATACTTAAAAAAAATTAAAACAAAATTAATTTATATTTTACATCCATAAGTAATAATATTTTCCTATCATTCACATATTTCTTTATCATCACAAATTATTTATAAGAAGAATATAAATTTATTATTTAAGTTAATTTTATATGCGCAACTTATTGTCGATTTAAAAAATATATAATTTGAATATATCAAAGGAAAGATTTAAGATTTATTTTAGTTACATTCATAAGTAATAATAATTGTCTATCATTCACACATTTCTTTATCATCACAAATTATTTATAAGAGGAATATAAATTTATTATGTAAGTTAATTTTATACATGCAACTTATTTTAGATTTTAAAAATATATAATTTGAATAGATCACTTGAAAGATTTAAGATTTGTTTTAATTTCATTCATAAGTAATAATAATTGTCTATCATTCACATACTTCTTTACCACCACAAATTACTTATAAGAGGAATATAAATTCATATTTCAGAAATAATAATAATAAAAAATAATAATAATTAAAAATAAAAAAATAAAAAAATAATAATAATAATAAAAATAACAATAATAATAATAATAATAAATAAATAAAAAAATAATAATAATAAATAATAATAATAGATGTTAGGCTTAATTCAATATGGGCAATTTGGGAATTGTATAAAAGAATTAAGGGCAAAAAGGTAATATACTTGGTCAACATAAAAAGACTTTTAAGTTAAAAAAAAAGAAGCACCCCTCACCTAGCTTTTAACTTTTGGTTTAAAATAAGTCATTTTTGATTTAAATTAGTCACTTTGATAATTGTCAAACACTCTAATAAATCAAAAACTGACTTTTTAAGTCAGTTTGACTAGCTTAAAAGCCCATCCAAACAGGCTCTTAATAAGCAAGGGGTTCATTATACCTAATGTCTTCCTTGGGTAACTACTGTTTTATTTGTGAAGTCAAACAATGAGCCTATGTGGATGTGTATTAACTATCGACATTTAAATAATGTGATAACAAATAATGAACATCTATTATTGTGCATTGATTAAATTATCTGACACAAAAAAAGAAATTTTTTAAATTAGGAATATTCTTCGGAAACAATTTTATTTTTTAAAAAAATTGACGGGAGGTGGTGGGGGATAAGGGGGCAGCGGTAGCGTAAAAAATGAAAAATTAAAATTTGAAATATTTTTCAAAAATAATTTTTTAAAATTTTTTTGACTGGTGGTAGAGAGGGGGGAAGGAGGAGGTGGCGTAAAAAATGATTTTTTCAAAAAAGTTGAAATATTTTTCAAAAATAGTTTTTTTTTATTTAAAAAAATGATAGGGATGGCCCTGGGTTGGGGGCTAGTGTGTGTGTTGTGTGTGTGTGGAGGGGGGGGGGGGGTGGGGGGG